>BSSO01007561.1:0-10882 GCA_030267885.1 Mesembryanthemum crystallinum | reverse complement strand
TGGTTGAGCAAGGAGTTTTTCCACGTAAAAAATCCGTGTGTCTCATTCTGTCTCTTACTGCTTATTCATTTTGTTTGATCTCGTTCCACTAAGAAACTCGACCAGTTCCTTAAGAAAGAAATAAAAAGGAAAATAGGAAGATTCAATTCACCCCCTCCCCCTGATTTAACAATCTAGCTATGTAACTATGGAGATCTCTGCTCGAATCTCGATCTCCAACGAACATTCATCCTCATATATGATCAAGAGAGATGAGGGAAAGGTTTGTGGTTGTCAGAGATAAATATCTGCTGGTCAACGGTGGGTTGATTTCGTAAACTACCTGACCAATACATGAGGACATAATTGTCATTTCATGTCTATTTTGGCCGGAAAAACACATGGGGTGATGGTTTGGGCCTTGGAGTTCCAACAGGAGGAAACATCTAGAAAAGGGGACGGGGGAAGGGAAACAGAGTAGAGTATTAGAAGATTATCGTTAATTTGACAAAATCACCCTCATCGTTGACAAGAAATAACAAAGTTGCCCTCTCTATTTATATCCCCTATTCTATTTCCCTTGCGCGATACACGCACTCTCTCTCCCATCTCTTCCTCTTCCTCCCTCTGGTTTTCTGAACTAGCTTATTTGTCCCGTTGCTTCTTCGAACTGATCGAATTCATCTTCTAGGGTTTTCTATCTGATCGTAAATTGTATCGATTTCGAATTCATTGCAAAAATTCAAGATGTCAAGCCCTAGGAAGAAATTGGAAAACAAGGGCTTTTTCGCTGCCATGTCTTCTAGCTTGTCAAGTTTCGGCAACGCCATGCATAGATCTGTCAACGGGTACTTGTCTTTCTCTCTCTTCTTCTTCTTCTCATGTTCTGTGTTGTAGCTGATGATTAGTTCAATTTCGGATTTAACGAGGCAATTATAGTCAAAATTGGCAATTGAACAGTTTTGATTTGCATGTTTGTCGAAGCTCATCTGTTATCGAATTATGGAGAGATTTTCACGTCCTAATTATCACAATTGCAATCGTGGAATTCAAATTTTAGTTTAATTTGTCTGTTTGTATTTGATTATCGAAAATTACTAGTGAAGCTGTGAATTTAAATTTCTTTTCACATGCTGATGGAATATTTTTCACCTTACTACTATAAAATTTTAATCTTGTATATAAAAAAAATGATTTGTACGTGATTTTCAGGTTGCTTGGTTATGAAAATTTGGAAGTTATAAATCCAGAGGGAGGGAAAGATGATGCTGAAGAGGAAGCACAGAGAGGAAGGTGGAAACAAGAGGTGTGTATTTCTGCTAATTGAAGTAATTAAATTTTCCAAAATTAAAAAGTCATCATGGTGGGATGACCAATTTGTTTGTCATCGAATTTGATGATTTTGTGTTTTGCCTTGCTCTGCTTATTATGGAGTTATTGTTATTGTCAGTTAGTCATAAAAGGTATCAAAATCCTTGTCTTTAGTCACTGATCTAAGAAGGAAGTTCCGACTTGAAGCCTTCCAAGTTTAATTTAGCTGTTATATGGTGCTTGGTCTTAGCATGCAATATAGCACTGTTGGAAAACTCCAACATCTGGGATTCTTGACCTTAGCTTATTAATTAGAGCTGGATTGATCAACATTTGATGTATAATGCTTAGTGTTCTTCTCATTTTGATTAATGAGTTTTGTAGTCTTTAAATTTCTAAGTAGAACTTAAGTGACTTTTTTGGGAGGGAGGGAGGGAGCACAGAGCTGTATAAGAGGTCAATGTTTGGTCAGTGTGGATGTATATATATTGAGCAGAGATTATGTGGCAAGAGTCTCCTTAAATCAGTCTATAGGTGATAAGAAGCTTCAAGAAGAACGGAGAAGAAAGTGGAAGATAAATTTATGAAAATAAGAACAGAAAAGAAGAATTTAAAGGATTTGTGAAAGAGGAAAAGGCATGCTACCAAAGAAGGTTAGTATCTTGTTGATATTTATTATTATTATTAAAAAAAAAAAAACAGAGGATCTTGAAGGTGCTAAACTTTCGACTCTTTGTTAGTTAAGGTCAAGTAAGTTTCCAATTTGGATTTTTTTTTTTTTTTTTTAAGATTATTACTTGGAAACACATATTTTTCGACTCTTTTTTCGTCCTTGTACTTTATGTCATGTTCCTGTCCTGTCTATATAGTTAAAGCTGATATACTCTGTGTAAACAGACATTTAGTTTGTGTTAGTCGAACTGGGACGCACTGCTTCTCAGGAAATTCAAACTTCTTTTTGATTACAGGAGCGAGATAGTTACTGGAAAATGATGCAGAAGTATATAGGATCAGATGTAACATCTATGGTGACACTTCCTGTTATAATATTTGAGCCAATGACTATGCTGCAGAAAATGGCAGAGGTTTGTGGTGTTTCTTTTTTTTAATGCGTGATATGTTTGTAGCCATGTTTCAATTGTAATGATTGCCTTAAGTTGTTCTATGGCTGTGACAGTTGATGGAATACTGTCATCTGTTAGATCTGGCTGATGAATGTGAAGATCCCTACATGCGATTGGTTTATGCCGGTAAGCACGCTCTTTTATGAAGTCTGAGGCTACACGTTATCTGATACGGAAGTTGACACTCATTCATGTCATGATTTGCAGCGTCTTGGGCAATCTCTGTTTACTATGCTTACCAGCGCACTTGGAAGCCTTTTAATCCCATTCTTGGTGAAACTTATGAAATGGCCAATCATAATGGGATCACATTTCTAGCAGAGCAGGTGTGTCAGTCTTCTAGACTTATTGTAACTCACCCTGCCTGTAGCTTCTTAGAGCTGACCCTTTTGATAAAATGTGATTTACTCTTTATTGTTCTATTTTAGCAAATTTTTGCCGCAATGCCTATATACATCTGCTTTTATCTAGATGATGTTGATGAATTCTGCCTTTCTTCCATATTTAGGTGAGCCATCATCCTCCTATGAGTGTTGGTCATAGTGAAAATGAGCATTTTACCTATGATGTTACGTCAAAGCTGAAGACAAAATTTTTAGGCAACTCGCTTGATGTCTATCCCGTTGGAAGGTCAGGACACTATTTTCATTCATGGTGTTGCTTTATTCCTACCTTTCGTGTTCTGTGTTTCTTGGCTGCACTGGTAGGGTAAATCGTGCTTGAACTTTATGTATGTGGTGTAGTTGCATATAGCCCTTTCTATTTTTGTTAACTTTTCGATGTCTATAAGAGAAGGTTTAGGGAGCTAGATGGCATGGAGGTTGCTGCTGTACTCTGTAATGTTTATGATAGCTTCGATGTGAGCCTGGTCCCCTAAATTCTTCTGTTGTGCAGTGTGCACGATATGTATTTCTGTAGTAATTAATTTCCCCTTTGCCTCGACTTAACGGGATATTTTCGTTCTTTGTGTAGTGTTTTCCTAATTTTTTGGGTCTTTTAGATACAACCTCTCACAAGATGGGGGCAAGGGCGTGTACATCTTGTTCTCCCCAAACCTTGACAATGGCAAAGTCATACTGGGTGTTATTGATGGTTGTATGTGTGGATCACATATAGATTTCACAATTGAGGCCTCAGCCTCTTTTATTGCGGGCTTGTGGCTAGATTATTGTTATTAGATCCTCACACAAAAGATATTCATGTATAAGATGTAGTTACTTACTGCACAGCTAAAATTTTTCCACATTTATTTTCAAACTAATATCTTACAATTTACATCGTATATCCATATGGTTATGTTGGATGCAGGACACGTGTGACTCTGAAAAGAGATGGTGTGGTGTTGGATCTGGTCCCACCTCCTACCAAGGTCAACAATCTCATATTCGGACGGACTTGGGTTGATTCACCTGGCGAGATGGTTCTTAGCAATTTAACTACAGGGGACAAAGTTGTGCTATTTTTTCAGCCATGTGGTTGGTTTGGGTATGTGGCAACTTCCAAACCTTTAACTTCCTCACCTTATATTTCATGAAACAAAATGGATGACTACCTGCTAGGATGATTCCATCCGTGAGTTTTGCTGGGTATACCACCTATATCATTTGCGTAAAACATTTGAGATGAAATATACTTAGAATTAGGCTTTTCATATTCAAAAAGACCATACTGTATTCAAGTTCTTGAAGATATTTCTTATTAAATTCTATGCTCTCTTGCTGCCTGCTCAAGTTTCATGGCTAATATGCTTACTTAAGCTCATATTTCCTTGCAGGGCTGGTCGTTATGAAGTGGATGGTTATGTCTATGATGCTAATGAGGAACCTAAAATATTAATGACCGGTAAATGGAATGAGTCAATGAATTATCAACCTTGTGACGTGGAAGGGGAACCTCTCCCGGGCACAGAACTTAAAGAGGTTAATCTCTTCAAAAGTGTTGATTTTTCTTTGTTTACTTGAAGCCTTGAAGGCATGCAAGTGTAGCATTCAATGAGATACTTGTAGCTTGGGGACCCCAAGCGCTGAAGTTTGGTTTTCGTTTTCTCAACCTCACTCTAGCGTACAATTTGCAGGTGTGGCATGTTGCCGATGTCCCAAAAAATGACAAATATCAGTATACTCACTTTGCTCACAAGATAAACAGTTTTGACACAGCCCCTAAGAAGTTATTGGCATCTGATTCACGTTTACGGCCTGATAGATATGCTCTTGAGATGGGCGATATGTCTAAGGCTGGCGCAGAAAAGAGCAGGTATTTGTTCCCTCATGCTTTCTCATGACATTGTTACTGTTAAACCAACATTTAGAACTGTCTCCTGTGTTGGTACTCAGACTCAGAGATTATTTGATTATGCCATGCCATTTATTTGAGAAACAGACCATAGTTGGAGTTGAGTAGAAAATTTGAGAGGACAATCATTCCTGTTCCTGCCTCTTATTATGTCTTGAACACTGCTTCAGGATTTCGGTCTATGCGATTGCCATCCTTTAGCATCTGCAACCCACATGAATCACAAAATTGCTTAATTGACTTGAATTCGCCACTCCCAAACCAACAATAAGTAACGAGATAGAAGAGGTCTTGTTTGGTGTTTTCTGTTGACATCGTCACAGATCTTGACATTGTACCTCCATGTGTTGATTATCTTGTATCTGGGTTCGTCTTTCAGATTAGAGGAGATGCAGAGGGCAGAGAAGAGAAATCGGGAAGCCAAGGGTGATAAGTTTATCCCTAGATGGTTTGATCTAACCGAGGAGGTCACAACTACCCCTTGGGGTGAACTGGAAATATATCAGTATAATGGTAAATACTCCGAGCATCGGACAGCTGTAGACAGCTCTGACAACATTGAAGTAGAAGATGTCCAAACTAAGGAGTTTAAGCCCTGGCAGTATAGTGATTTATCTGCTGCATGAGGTAATTTTTCCTCTCATCGTTTACCCTTGAATGCTTACTAGTTGAGTTGTTGTGAAGAAATAATAATGTGATAGTTGGTACCTTCAAGTCCTTAATTACCTTTTCTAATCCTTACACAACCCCACCACCCCTTAAAAGGGGAGGGAAAAAAAGAAAGAAAGTAAACTTTTGTAGTTTGCACTTTGCATTATTGTTTACGAGGGAATATACCATTCTGTGATATATTTCAAATTAATCTTAATTCATGTTGCAGTGTGCTTTTATGTGTTATGGTCATTCTGCAATCATAGAGTAGTTACGGTGAGATTTTCAAAACAAGAAGTCATCTCCTGCAAAGTAACTAAAAGCTGCTGGAAGTAGAGAGAAATTGTGACCTACATCTCAAATTAGTGTACCCATGACCCTTACTATTGTTTATTCGAAGGGTATCAAGCAAGTCCCCTGTGAAGCGTTTCTCCTGGTATGCTCCAGTTCATTTGCCATTCCTTCAAATTGCTGGCTGTTTTTCGAATTTGCAGCTATCAGTTATTAATTTAAACTTAGATTATTTCGCATACTGCTTGTGGATTTTTGTACTTGTAACTGGCTCTAAATACATTGTCTTTAGCAAAGATGTCCGTGGCTTGACGAATCAAAAATGAATTTAACTGAACAGAGTTCTTTGTGCAAACTTTCGTTGTCATACTATTGTTACTGTCATAGACACCTTTCTGAAAGCTAAACAGCCTAAGTGTATAAGCTAAAGCATAATGATTGGGATAAGAGTCTTAATTTATTTATTTATTTATTTACAAAATTATCATGAGGTATATATAGCATTATTGTTTTGTTGGGTGTGTAATTTACATATATAGTCACATGAGTAGAACTGCATAATTTACGTGACGTAATGTTTAAGCTACTTTAATCAAAACCAGTGGTAATCAAATTAAAGCTTTTCCTTCTTTATTGTGGGTGGGGTTGTGAGTGGGTTAACCACGGTCGTTAACGGTGATTGGTGTCATAACCAGTATTAACTGTTGAAGTGCCCAGTTGCGAGTCGACCAATACTTGCTAATTATGCTGTAATTAAGCAAGCACCTCAGTTAAAAGCTTTTCTGGGCTTGCAAGATAAAACTAGTTCTGGCTCTCAGCTGTCTCCGAATTACTCTATGAAAAGATGATTCAATATTTGGTTGAAGCAGCTTTGAAAGGAACCCATGAACTAACACCCAATACACTCCTAAAGTGGGTGGGTTTGAAAAATGATGGGGAAATAACGAAAAGAATAGAAGAAAAAAGATCGTTGCAGTTTGACTTTAAATGGAGAGATTGGTAACAGAGTGTCGCTTTGACGTCAAGAAATGTCCTCCTTTAGAGTTTCATCAACTCATTGTCCTGACAAAGTATAAATATTGTCCTGACAAATTTTGTTACAATACTCTTATGAGACCTACTTATAAATAGGACTGTCAATGTCTAACACAATATGAATCTGACCCGAAGTTAATGAGAGAAACGCAAACACAACAAGAATTATACGAACCTGACAAAATTTGACCAATTTGTGTTTGGATCCGCCGCTAGTTGTTTCATTTATGTTTTCCTAATTTGCTATTGAATTCGAGCCGGTAGTAGTGGTTCCTAAAACTCTCAAATGGGCAAGATATAACTTAGGATTCGTCAGCGCTACGAATTAAAAATAATCTAAGTAGATTAGGGGTTGTTCTTTGTTGACTAGAGAGTTATTGAGAAAATTCTTACAAGCGTGCAATTTCTTTGCCTCAGTTTGACGGGTGCTATTCCCAAACTATGAGTACAAAAGTTGAAGAAACAATCAAAGAGGACTTGGATTTACTTTAATATCCTCGTGTTATTATGATCTAAAAAGGAACAAGACGTCATACTTTCTAATCTAAATTATACAGTATGATCTTCACTTTCTAATTTCCATTCTAGTCTATGTTTTATTAGGTGCCGTTTAATTCAAATGGGTGACGTAGAATGATCAAAATCGAATGGGGAATGAATTAATAATAATATGTGAGAGAACGGTAAGGGGTAGTGAATTAAAAAAAACTGAACAGGCCAATAACATTTTGTTCAAGTCGTAAATATTCTGAATATATTAGGGTTCATGTTCGATTCCCCATCCCGCAATATACAACATGATGAGATGAAATGTATTGCTGAGTTTGAATTTTGAAAGATTTCAGTAATGGTAGTAGACTAGTAGTGGTACTATTAGTAAAGTAGCAGGCCTGCTTTTCTATGTATTCCCCCAATACGTACAACCAAACCAATTTCTCTCATTCCCAACATTCTTGGACACACACTTTCTCTAGGTAAGACCAGCTACGAAGTGGGTGGCTCTGATCTACTCCTATTCAATTTCACCCTGCTCAACACACAGCAAGATCAAGCTCATCAAGCTCAGATCTCATGTGCCCTACCTATAAAGAGATTTCGTATCATACAGTTTTATTCATTTTATTTGATCCAAAAACAAAAATTAAAAAAGAAGTGGGAAACGACAACGTTTTTACCCGTTAATGTCCAAGTTGTCACGTTGTGGCCTATGGGAAGATACCATATGATCACAACTAGACCTGGCAAAACCTGACCCAACCCGCCCGATAAAAAACCGACAAAAACTAACTTGAAATCTAGAAAGCATACAAAAAATTATCATAGAAATGCATTTTAGACCGGCAAATTGAGATCAACCCGTCTTGAACTCGACCCGACCCCACCTGCTAAAATAGGCGCAAAAATGGAGTTAACCCGGAAACCCGACCCGACTGATAAAAAAAATGACAAAAACTAATTTGAAATTTGGAAAACACAAAAAATATTACCATAGAAATGCATCTCAGACCCGCAAATTGAGATCGACCCGACCCAAACTCGACCCACCCGACCCTTTTGACAGGTCTAATCACAACCATTCCAATTCAGAATCCTTCTATTGTTTTGGAAAAAGTCTAGTCTTTGGATTGATGAATTAATCCGTTTTTCAATAAAACTAAATTGAAATAAATGGATACTATATAAAATGAGTAGTAATATTTGAAAAAAAAAAAAATAAGTTATAAAATTCAACTGAATTGAACTGAACTTAATTGAATAAAAACACCCTTAAAATGGTGATAGAATCCATGTGACAGTGAGTGCTACAAAGAGGCAAGGATTGTTACATATGTTAATATAGGATGAATCATTATGCTTAGAAATTGGCTTATTACCGGAAAAAAATAATTTACACCTTATTTCTAGCTTGTTTAATATACTGCTACTGTATGATTAATTATAGAGATCAGTGAAGGGGACAAAAATGTTTTAAAACGTAGGAAGAAGTCATCTAATCATTAACTGATCTCCTTTTACATGGAGTATATTAATTCAGGTGAGCTAATAGAGACCAAATCCCATAAGTTAGCTCAGTTGTTGTTGATAACCAAACCAACCCCTTCACATATAAAACAGACCATCAATCATTTAGGTAAGTGTATAAATCACCCGGTTTTAATTACTTGCAACACATATTATCAAATGCTTATCTTCATTCGAAATTTCAGAGATAAATAAAAAGTGTTTGAACCTTCTCTTTTTTTTTTTTTTTTTTTTTAATAAATAACTGGAAGGTTCTATTTCCTAATTAATGGTTAGATGCCTAAATTTATTAGTTTTTAGAATAATGTTTAACGTAACAACTAAAATTAGGGTTTATGTAAGACGAGCAAAAGTATCAATTTTCAATTTAAATGTCTTATGAAAAGATAAGACTTACAGGTTATAGCCCAGAAATATCACTTAGGATAGGTTTATTTCAACTAAAACGATCTGAACTAGTTAAATGAACATTGAATGAATAATAATGTGTGAGTGAAAAAATAGGTTGCACAACTGAACTAATGTAGAACAGATGAGTTGAAATAAACACGTCTTTAATATCGGAAAAAAAAAGAAAAAAGTAGTATGTGATAGTTTGAAAAGTGTACGTCAACTACTAACCAACCAATGGCTTTGGACTTTGAAGGCCGGAAGAAACGGCAATGTGGATAGAAGTCGTGTAGTATCTGACGGAGAGAAAGAAACGAAAAAAAAAAAAGACTCACACAGTGACTCTCAATCAATGCGAGACACGTGCCGGTCTTAAACTACCATGACGTCAATATGTATGTGCCTTCTTTCTAGTATTTTTTTGTTTCAAAGATAAAGGGAAAAAAAGAAGAAAAAAAAAAAAAAATTGAATAAGGAGAGAGAGAGGATATGGGAGATGGGGACTATGGGAGAGATCCCATAAATATACTCCTCTCCATTTGTTTTCTTTTTGTTAATTTCTTTTTCCTTTTTTTTATGTGTTATACTTGTATTAGAGCTGGCAAAAGCTGACCCGACACGATAACACGACACTAACCAAACACGAAATAAACAGGTTAGGGTTGAGATTTTCGACATGTTTAATTAAACGGGTCGACACGAGTTTACCCGTTTAATAAATGGGTTAGGTTAGGGTTGAGAATTTCAACACGAAACCGACACGCTCTGACCCGTTTATTCAAACATGTATGAGAATAAACTCATTTATACCCTAATTTTGTTAAAAATTGAAGTGTGAATATACAAGTTTCCTATTCTATATACTTAATGCATAAGTGAAACCTCTCATCAATAAGTTTCAAATAGTAATAGTGTTATTTTATTGATTTTTTATTTATATTTTTTTTTATTTTTAACAAGTAAAAACTTTAGATAAATTAGCAAAACGTGTTAAGTTGGTCGGCACGAGTTTGACACGATTATTAAATGAGTCGGGTTAGTGTCAAGCATTTCCGACACGATTAATATTCGACACGAACACAAACACGACATATTTGCCAGCTCTAACTTGCATGACTCTGATGACTGATTGGCAGAGCTTCGTGTACCAATGTTTTTAGTGTGTTTATTTCAACTATAATTGACTTAAATTACTAAATGGATACTGAATGAACAATAATATGTGTGATAAAATAAATAAATTGTTGATTTAAACTGAACTGAATTAACCTAAATTAAACTGGAGTGAAAATTAAATAAGGTAAAATAAAACGATTAGAAGTAGCAAAAATAATCATTTGTTCACTATTTCAATGATCTATGAAATGAGAATCGAATAGATAGCAACATACGACGGAAAACAACATAAGTTGAATAATTGAACTAAACTAATCTATATAATTAGTTTAAAACACAATTATTCAATCATTGCCATGTAAGCACCATATTCATCTTCTCAATTTAAAAAAGAAGAAAAATTGTAGATAACAAGATTCGAACTTCAAACCTTTACGTTTTGTTACTAACTCTTTACCAACTATTCCAACATTCATATGTGCTAATTTTATTTGAACTATTTATGATATTGACATTACATATCTTCATTTAATTCATTTTGATTCAATTTTTAATAATGTTATATCAAATAATGTTCAAAGTAAACTAAAGAAAGCCCTATCAAATTCACTTGGTAAGCAATTGTAGTTCTAATAGAGAAAAAGCTCACCCAATTTTTATTCCTAAAAGGA
>BSSO01007560.1:0-10883 GCA_030267885.1 Mesembryanthemum crystallinum | reverse complement strand
CGACATTGTACATTTATCATAATTATGTTCTGTGCTATCTTTTATTCTTTATAGGATGTATTGGTAATTATCTTGTTGCAAGAGCTCATACCACTTTTATTGCAAAAAATAAATAAGATTTAGTAGTATACTTGCTGAGAAAGGTTTTGTGATTATCCATTTCAGCTGTCCCACTCTACTTGTGTAAGGTGGGTCCTTTCATTTGCATCGACTGTGAGATGGCTTACCTGTTGCCCACTTCTTTCTGTACTTTCAACCAATTGTTCGCCCTACATCTTTTGCACCATTACACTTGGTAGTCACTCTCATTTGATACCCGAGTCTAATCTTTCCCATTATTATGACTCGCACTGCCATCATTATTTCATATTTTCAGATGATCAATATCAGTAGTTTATTCACTCTTTATTTATTTAATATATGTTTCCGTAACTATAGTTACAAGTATGTCTCTACTATTATACTCAGCATATTAGCATAATTCTGTATTTTATTCACTCTCTATCATTTATTCTAGCACTATTGTTATTGCTGGGTTGGACTTTGGAGGGAGTACTAATGTGCAAGATTTGTTTTCTACTCTGGCAATACTAGAACTGTAAATCTTCATCAGTGCTTCAGTTTGTACTTGTTTTTAGTTTGTTTATGTATCTACCTGGGGTTAGATTGTGTGCATCTTGGCCTATTGGGACCTTGCCAATGGGAGATCTTAACTGGATGTTGTTATTATTGTTTCTTGGTTTATTGCCTTTTGCTTTCTATATAACAATTAACTTCAACTTTTCCCCTTCTTTTCTTGTGATGTTATCAGGTCTGTATTTGATGTGACGAAAGGCAAGTCTCATTATGGCGTTGGAGGAGGTTACAATCACTTTGCTGGAAGGTTGTTACTCTTTGGATGCTCTACTTTTACTTTCTTCCTCTCTTTCTTTTCTGCCCTAGCTTTAAATCTTACTACTCCATATATTAAAAGGGAGTAAAACAAATCTAGGATGCCACATCATCACCTCAATAAATGCTAATTTACTAAAAACTCATAAAAGAATATTTATACTTTAGAAGATTTGAACCCATAACCTCCAACTAAACATAATGATTATGACCAAGTTATCAATCCTTATTACATGTTGTTTTAAGTGAAACTTTTAACTATATACGGTTGAAATTATTATGCTACATGTAATGACAAAATTGATTTCATAATACAATTTTTTCATTTGTAAATTATCACTTTGTTTAAGAGTTGATAAAAAGAGTAGTTTACATATGAAATTAGATTAAAGTTTATCATAATTATCAATACATAAAATAATTGTAAATCAAAACAAGAAATCCCGTGCATCGCACGGGGATGTATACAAACTAATTCTGAATGAAATGGAAGCATAGTTAACTTTTGGATTGTTTCAGTTACTTACCATCTAGGTCACAGTATCCTTTCAAACTGTTTTAACCCTAACAATGTTTCTCCCGTAGTAGGCTCTGAAATGGCAGCTCTTATTTGTATATCCAACATGCAACAGTAGTCATTCTGTTTTGTGTCTCATGACTTTGAACATGTATATCAGAACCCTTCTTGCCATGTTACTGATTTATATCAGCTACAAATTCATGATTCCCGGTTGGATCTTATCAATAGTTCCTCAATGTAATTATTCTTTTGGTAGCAATGGATCATTGAACAAGTCCTAGATGACATGTTTACATGCTGTCATTAGTCCTCTTCTCCAAAAATAGAGTTTTCATGGAAATGAAAGTGCTTCATGGTCAAATATGGTTTCTTTTGCAATCTCTAAATTTACAATACATTGATTTCCATGTTATGATTTCCATGGAAATGAAACCAAAACAATGTTCTCTAATTCGACCAATGTAAAATGCAAGTTGTGTGTCTTGCTTCAGCAAATTTGGGCTGCATAGTAGTGGAAGATCCATTTACAAGAATGGGACGGTTGATCACTTGAACTAACATTAGAGGCTGACAGGCTGTTATGCGTCTCTAAATGTAGTAATGTTGTGTTTTGATATTATATTTGAAATTCCGGATTTGGTTTGTGTTTTTAGTCTTTACACCTCGTATGATAATGCATTAGAATTTAGGACCCAACTGGCCAACGGAAGAAAGGGTAAAGGGAGAGCGATTTCAAATGCCAAGGTGGTCAGGTTTGACTTGAAATCTACCAAATTTTGAGCCTTTATGAATGCCATGTATTTGGGTCAATTCCAAGATCATAATCGTCAATAGTCATTCATTTATAAAGTCATCTCAAATCCGGATTTCAAATTTAAATTCCAAAGAAACATGAATATGTATTCAATTGTGTAGATGACTAGTTAGTTATTTGAAATGCATCAAATCTTGTGATTCAATATTTAGTTTCGGGGTTGTTTGTTTGAATAGGGAAGTGGGAAAGGAACCAGTAGAGGGGAGGATGAGGAAATAAATGTTAGCTTTGAAGTTATGGTTTGGAATGGGTTTGAATCTAATTACCTTTTATGATGTTTAGTTCACTTCTAAAAGTGGATTAAATTTCACTTAGACACTTCTACTTTCTTATTATCCACCATAGCCACCACCAGCACATCCTCTCTCCCTTTTGTGAGTCTCTATTGCCACTGCTTTTTTTCTTTGCCACTTTTTATCTCTCTAAGTCGCCACCTCCACTACCTCTTCTTTCCCTCTCTCACTCCCTCCCCTCACTCCATCACGGGTTTCAGCGCATCTACGTTTGATCTTTAACACAAATTCTGTGGCCTTTGAAGGCAGTTGGGCCTCTATGACAAATATTATAGTCCCCCTGATGTGGATGAGATGCTGAGGTTAAGTATGAAGGGTTGAAAGGGCCCGCAATATAATAAAGAAATCTGCCAGCAATCCACGTTTGATCTTTAACACAAATTCTGTGGCCTTTGAAGGCAGTTGGGCCTCTATGACAAATATTATAGTCCCCCTGATGTGGATGAGATGCCGAGGTTAGGTATGAAGGGTTGAAAGGGCCAGCAATCTAATAAAGAAATCTGCCATGCTATGTTTCATTTCGTAGACACTAATTATGTTCAGATTTCAGGTCATGATTTTTTTGTAGATCTTTTCAAACTTCAGTTGATGATTAATCTCATTCGAGCTGTGGTTCTGCTCGGTTGAGGGGATAGGTTGTGGGTAGAGAAAGCGGACTAGAAAGGTGGGAAGGAGGAGGAGGAAAATGGGCAAGGGAGAGAGAGGTGATGGACGGGGTTGTGAGGGGCTGTGGAGGGGGTGTAAAATCAAGACAGCAGTAATTGCTTTTAGAAATAGCACATGCTACTATCCTTTGACCCTTACAAGATCCAGAATTGACAATTGAAAATCATTATATCATTGGCTGAATTGAAATTGATGAATTTATTTGGATGTTCATTTTAATGTGTAACCTGACTTGAGCCTGCTATTATTCTTCTTCTATTACAGAGATGCTTCGCGCGCATTTGTTTCAGGAAATTTCACAGGTGAGAACTGAGAACAATAAATGAGTTCAGTAATTTATATCTATGTTGAAGTGACTGCTGATAAGAGTGTGTTGCACATAACTTAAGATAATTCTGTTTAGTAGTGTTTAATGTTGGCATACGACTTGGCATTAGATAGATGACTGAGTTAATCTATTTAGGTGTCCCTTTGGTGGGGTGGGGCAAGAGGGAAGTTGGCTTGTTGAGGAGGATTGTTCTGGACACAGATTATGACTCCTGCTCTTGCTGGACTGTATCTGCTGCTCTATATCCACTTATGGAAATTGTTAATTGTTGATTAGTGCCTTAGTGGTGATGAGGCTAGTCAATTATGATCTGCTTCAGATGTCTCTGAAGGAGCTACAATCTCTTCAACACATCATCCTAACTTCCACATATTTACCTTGGAATGTGCAATTCTTTTATTTTAACCCGCTGTATAGATGCAAAATCTATTTCTAATCAGTTAAATTAGTCATATTCATATCCTCCAAATTCATTTTTGCTTAACTTGGGTGACACTAGCGATTTTGTAGATGTGTGCGTTGAAGGCGTGTAACAAACACTGGAATTTTTTTCTTTGTAATGTATATTTTTTTCTTTTTGGAAGATATTTCTCCCTGGAGAAATCAATTAATGACTGAATTACTGTTGCCTTTTTAGTTTGTAAAAAAACGTTGAAGCTAAGGCTAATCTCATACCAGACCACAACTGCGATGTCTCTCATACAGCTCTTTGCCTATGATAGGATAAAAAGACCCACATGGTATGTAAGTAGCGTTACCCTATGATTGCAGAGAGTCTGTTTGAGACTCGATTTGAAAAAGGTAGAATGCATACTACCACACAACAAATAAAAAGCACAAAAATAGTTTGAGAAGCCACTTTATTACATTGTAGGACTCACAGTTGCAATATATCTGAGGAGATGAGCCAGTTTATTTGATCAAAGTTAGACACTAAAAGCATGAAATCATACCAAAAAGCGCTCCCTGAGTCCCTGTTGGCTTGAAGTTTTCTGCAATGACAAGTCTTGGCCACAGTTAATTTTGAGTACTGAGAGTTACTGTATTGGTGTTCAAATAATATTGCTCTAATTTCTTTACCCTTCTATTTAGAAGTGCTATTAGTATTTAGTACTTATGCCTAAGTAGCAAAAGGCCAATGGCTCAAAAGTAGCAAATTGTTATCTTGCACTCTGTTTAATTCTTTGCAGGAGATGGACTAACTGACACGCTGCAAGGATTATCTAGCAGCGAGGTATTTAAATCTTATTCCTGTTGGGCTTTTAGAGACAACGGCTTTTATGAGATCATTGAGATGTCACTACATGGTAATATAAAAAGTATATCCTACCTTTTCCTGGTGTATACTTGTGATGAGAAAGTTACAATGTTAAGCTGATACACTCCTAAAAAATATGCATGGTTATGCCGAATTTGTTTGCTGAACTTTACGTTTGCGGGTTGGTTTTGCCATTCAAAATAGAATCATTTCTTTTGCATTACTCTCTTACTCTCGGTGTTTTCCTCCCTCTTTATAACCCTCCTTTCTTTTCTTCATGGGAAGGGATGGAGTGAGATGGTCAGTGTTCAGTATTTGGTGACTTGATCCATTTGTTTCTGCAGGTAAAAAGTGTATTAGATTGGCGAGATTTCTACTTCAAAACTTACTTGTGAGTTGCATAAGCTATAAGTGTTTAACTTTATTCTATTACAATTGCAACAATATTGCTCCAACCCCGTCCCTTGGGAAAAGAAAAGAACAAAGAATTTGAAGACAAAGAGAGCAGAGGGGAGGGTAGGGGAGAAGGTACATGCCTGGCAAAGGAGAATTGGGAATTACTTTTTGAGACTTGATATGTAGAGTACTACTCTATTCTTTATTTTCCTCCACAAACTCTTGTCTTTTGTTGAGATAAGAACAAGAAGTCCTCCTCAACTTTGACCGGGATGTAATTTTTTCTTTCAGAGTGTCTGCATTGTTGAACTGTTTTCCCTATTAACTTCACCTTTTGTCCTTGTTCACTAAATATCATGAAGGAGGCAATATCAAATTAATATTACCAATTGTGTGCTCTCGGCAAATCTGTAGTGCAACTGCAAACCTTGTTGGATTCTAAAAACTAGTCACAGGAGAATAATATATAACAAAAGCCTCTGTTGTTTTATTATTAAAATTTTCTAGTACGTATCTGGAAGCATTAGGCCTAGGGGCAAATACTTGTACTCATAATTATTGGAATATTAATAGAAACACTTTGTTAATCTAAACAGATTTGTCGGTAAACTGGTGGGTCGTTACTATGATGATCAAGGGAGGCCTACAAAGTATTTGAAGGGTGCAGAAGCAAAGGCAGCTAGAGGTGCACAACTATTGGAGAAGCAGAAGAAGGAAGAAGAAAAGGTTTCAAGTTGTAATTCGAAGTGGAGTCAGCATGAGGGTGGAGAGGTAAAAGTTGTTGCAATGAATAGTTCGAGTTCCTATTTTTGATGTTTGCTTTTGCGCTTTGACCTAGATCATCCATGAATGTTTGGCTTGAGACAACACCAAGCTCGGAACTATACTTAAGCTATGTTTCGCAAAATTAGCTGTAGCTGTAGCTTTTGCTTAAAATCTTGTTTGGTAGCTGAGAGAAAAAAGAAGTTGCAAGCTTCAAGCTGTAGCTTTTACTCAAAATCTAGTTGTCAAGTGAAAGCTAATATAGATAGCTTTCAAAAATCAGCTGTAGCTGTAACTTTGCTAAAATCTTGTTTGCTACGTGAGAGAAAAAAGAACAAGTTTCAAGTTTCAAGCTTCAAGCTGTAGCTTTTAATGCCAAACATAGCCTTAATTGGAGCTTCAATTCCTATGTTCAAGCTCTACATGTTTGATTTTTGTTGAGTTTGTTTTGAGTAATTCGGTGTGTGCATTCACTTTGTTCTCGGGGGGTGGGGGGTGGGGGTGGGGGGGAATAGAAGGCTGGAAAACATGTTCAAAAATTGACAATTTTTTTCAAGAAAACCTGTTTTTCTTTTCCAAAGTTACAAAGGAGTTTGGAAAATTCTGTAAACATCTTTTTAATGTTTACCAGATTTTCCAAACCCCACAAGCAATCTCTTGCTCCTCATGCAGCCATGGCTACCGCTGGACAACCACCATTGGCAGTGGTTGGTGCCCAGCAAAGGACGGTGGTTGACAATAAATTTGCTACCGTTACACTCGTCAATTTTCAATGACTGAAACCCTCAAACAATTTGGTAATTTCTACCACAAATGCCCAGAGGAGGTAGAATTTGAAGCGATCCTAACCACTTGTTACTTGTAAGCGGATTCCTGTGGGCGTTGATGTTCGCTGCTCCTCCTTCAGCAAATCGAAGTTTTCCTCACTCGTCCCTCTAACCAATTGACGTTTTCACTCACCCCTCCAGTTGATTCGAAGTTTGTAAGTCTTAAAGCAAGATCAAGAGAGGGATTAAAAGTAGCATATGGGTGGTTGTCGCCTTGTTGATTAAGGAGCGGAGAGAGAGAGAGGGAGAGGAGAGGGGGAGGGGAGGGAAGGAGTTGGTCACCAAAAGACTAAAATGTCTACATGAGGGTAAATTCAAAGTTGGGGCTGCTTATGACATAATGAGAAATGCATCTCTTACATGGAGATATAATGCTCTGACATGGGAGACAGCTGCTACACCCAGGCTTAATATAACTTTCTGGATGGCTTTACATGGTAAGCTGCTAGCAATTGACAAAATGAGGAGAAGGGGGGTTTTTTATGCCAAATAGATGCTCACTCTGCTGTAATGATGAAGAGACAATATAGCACTTGTTTTTTAATTGCCATTTGTTGCGCTGAGATCTGGAAATCAATTAGGAGGTGCTTGGGTTTGAATCGAAGAGGTTGGATTCTTAAAAGAGAGGCTAATTGGTTCAAACAACATTTCAGAGGTCAGCAAGTGATGAAAGGTGGAACAGAGCTACTCTTGTTGGCCACTGTAGCAATTGTTAAACATATACAGTATGCTCAAATGGCAACAATGAAATCCTCTAGCAATAGTTAAACATATACAATATGTAATATGTGTTAGAATGAACTATTTAGTTACCCTAGTGGAAGATTCTCCATCCTTCCTAAATTGATCTTGTCATTTCCTTTTTGGGCCAATTTTTTGTACAAAGTTAACAAACATACCCCTCACTCTCCCACACCTTTACTTTCTCTCCTCCCCTCAATTGTCCCCACACCACCTCTCTGCCGCATCACCTCCCTGCCGCACCTCCTTCATCACCATCCCCACCTCGCCGCCCCTACCTTGTACCGTCCCACCCACCTCAGTCGTTGACCCATGCCCAAAACCCCCTGCTTGTAGTCCCCTGTTTCTAGTACCACACAATTTTAGGGGAGAGAATTGGGGGAAAATACCACAAGTGTGTTTGCAGATATACCTAACAAAACAGCCCAAAAATTTGAGACCAAAATTTCTCAAATGCCAACATATCAAACGATCAATTAGACAACCAGACAATTGAAGTCGGTACTTCGTTAATTTCCAACCCAATTTGTCATTCTCGTCAATAGGATTACCATAAACATCAAAAGCACCCCACAAACAAATTCAACTCAGCCAAAAAAGAAACATAAAAACACAAAAAATCACCATTATTGTAGTTTAAAAAACCATAGAGATTGACAGATTTGGAGAATTATGTACGCCAAAGCTTTGGGAAGAGAGAAGAAAACAAATGAATAGACGACAACAACGACATTGAAGTGGATTGTGCTGAGCCAAATTGCAACGGCGATTATCGTGTGTCCGAATGTTGTTTTTCTGGTGAACACAGTCGGTGGTGGCATTGAGTGGAGGTCGTGAGTCGGTAGGAGGCTAAAACGCGACGCGCATATCTGCATTGAAGATGTCGTTCCCGACATGGATGTGGATGTGAAAGAGGAAGGGGATCGGGGGTGAGAAGGGGCATCAGTGGTGAGGTGGTGATATGCTGCTGCGGTGGTGATATGGGGCGGTGGTGAGATGGTGGTGAAATCTCAGATGTGTATGTGGATGTGAGAAGTGTTGTTTTTCTTGCCTTTCACTTTGCAAGGGCATATTGGTCCTTCTCCCTCTATCTTGGTCGACGTGCATGAAGCAAATGACAAGTTCATTTTGGGATGGAAGGAGTAATACTTTTAGTCCATATGTACTGTAGCATAACTGAGTTCAGTCTTTATAGCTGTTGTTGTGAGGTAGGCTTGTAATGAGAACCCTATGGAGTTACCCTAACTCCATAGCGGAGGAATAAGATGAGTAGCCTGATCCTATAAGGGAAGAAAAAAAGAAAATTGAGGACCAGTACTCATAAGCTTTAAGTGGACTCATTAATTTTAATTTCAATCTATTACAATATATGAAGCTGCATTAATTACAATAATGCAAATAGAGCAATTAATTACTAAACAACAAGCCATGGAAAATGGATAAACATGTATTCATTTAATAGTGTATTGAGCTTTGAGTGGAGTACCACTTAGTTCGAGCTCAACTCATTCGTCTTTGAACTGCGTTTCAGCTTGAGTCAAGCTAAGACAAGTTTGATCTCGAGTTGCAAGCAAGTGAGCTTGACACAGTTACATTGCAATGTCTGTTTAAGGAAACTGGAAAGGAAAAGGAAAGGAAGTAATCAGGGAAAGTGTGCAACTCTAATCTTCGAATTTTTCTGTAGTCCAAAGTAGAGTGAGATACTATGCTGTAGAATATAATGATGTTTTTTGTATGTTTGATTTTTTTAAGGTTTAAGTTGCTTCTATTTTCTAGAAGGACCAATACCTTCTCGATCTAGAATCATGCTTCTGCTGGATAATTCTAATTGCATCTGTTGATGCAAAAACTTGGTGTCCCTACTATTGTAATCAATATCGTATATCTCATTCTATGTACTATCATGTGAAAACAAATCCCAAACCTTCATACATGTTCAACTTATTAACAAAAAATATATAAAAAAC
Organism: Mesembryanthemum crystallinum; assembly: GCA_030267885.1. Classification (NCBI taxonomy): domain Eukaryota; kingdom Viridiplantae; phylum Streptophyta; class Magnoliopsida; order Caryophyllales; family Aizoaceae; genus Mesembryanthemum; species Mesembryanthemum crystallinum. The sequence goes on along the minus strand of BSSO01007560.1, from coordinate 1,420 downwards.
TGATGTGACAAATGTATGAAGGAGTGGGATATGAGATGACACATATAAGGGACATGGCTGCTGAGTGACTTGAGTTTTCTTTTTCACCTGAGTTTTCNTAATCGGTAACTGGTTCTACAAGCTTTCTGTTTACTGGTTATTGTATAATTGATGCTATTTGCTGAAACTAATAGTTGAACTGTATTGTTAGGTGTGGTGTGACGTTGGCTATCCAAGATTAATGCAGCGGCCTCTGGAGATTGCATTGACCGGAAAAATGAGTAAACGTTGTGTGTGCTTAAAAGAAGAAGAATTGGAACAGGCAGGTTTAGAAGTTTATGAAGGATGTGAATACCTTGCCAGTGCATGCAAAGTATAGTTGAACATTCACTTGCTACTTGTGGAGCAAAATTTACATGGAATCGATTCTTGCTGTATAAAGTGCTATTTTCCACTAATTTCTTTCTTCTTTTTGGTGTGGGAGAGGGAGATATTTCAAGGTGTGGACTCCGTGAAGATATTTCGAGTTTCAATTTAGTTGATTTTTAGGAACCCTTTGCACCTGAATCCCCTCTAATCAGGCAGATTTTCGAGGTGTGTTCTCCAGTAACCTCAATGTTATGGGCTCTAATTGAACAGAATTTCAAGCTGCGTATCTTGGGCGCCTTCAATGAAAATTTGTCATGTGATCTTGGCCGTCTCGTCCCTGTCACCAACCATGGCAGTGCTATATTCAATGTTAACAATGCTAGCCTCAAAGCGTTAGATGGATTTCAATATACCGTAGGAAAAGGAACTTCGTTTTTAGATGCTTTAGCTAAGGAGTTTAATGGAGTCTCTGTATACATGGTTGTAAACTGCTTATGGTATTTGGCATTTGCTCAGTTTCTGTATTCTTGCTTCGATTTTGGTGTTGCGCATAATAGGCAGTAAGCACCTTGGATTAGTGACTCATACTTTAGAGGGTGACTTTTATATTATAAATGGGTGGCTCTTATTTTTTGTAGGGGTTATTCACATTTCTAATAGGGTGACTTGTTCAGTGCGGAGTGATTATTCTCACTTGGTTCATTGATTGGACCATGTTCACACAAGATTCTACGATGATTTAGATAGACTGATAATCACCAATAGGTAAATGGTGCTCTCAGGAGCATCTAGCTAGGTGCTCCCTATGAATCTGCGTTTAAATCTTATGAATCTGTACTATATGAAAATTATATATGAATCTTTGGTAATATTTTATGAATCTATGATTTTTTTTTTTTTTCAGTTTTCAAAAAAAAAAAATGATTTAAAATAGTTAGTCATGAACTTATGCTTATGAATATGTGATTACATTGTTATGAATCTATAGTCAAAATTAACAATGTTGTTCATTAACTAACACTTATGAATCTGTAGTTATATTGTTATGAATCTATACCATATAACTATGAAT
>BSSO01007559.1:0-10883 GCA_030267885.1 Mesembryanthemum crystallinum | reverse complement strand
ATGCTTTTGACTTGTTTAATCCCATGAAAATAGGTGGTTTTACATAGTTGAATTTGGCCTAAAACCGTTCAAAAAAGAGTTTTAGGTGTCCTTATCCGTCCTTGCAATAATCAATTTGGCATGCTAATTAGTTTTATCCCTTCGTTTAATCAGTTTAGCTAAGTGAAATCAACCCTAGGCCCTTTTATTCCCGATTTACTCCCTGCTAGTAATTAATCTGTTAGTTAGTTATTGATTTGTTAGTTAAACAACTTTTACCTTGCGACTGATTCGCTTAGATAATTGAATTAGTGGTATTTGGTACTTGGAACCGCTACTCCCTGTGGATACGACACTTTTTATATTACTTCGATTTTTCCCGCACAGTTGCGGGTCTATCACATCCTTCGCCGACACTACTCCTTCATTAGCACGCTAATGTGGGAGGCGGTTGAAGATCCGAGCAAAATGGAACCTGAAAGTGAAGATCGAGCCCAATGGCCCCGCAAAGTGAATGGAAGGTCCATTGATGCCAGAAAGTGAAGATCTAGGGTCAATGTCACCGGAAAGTCAAGATCTGGACCTAATGGCACCGGCAATTCAAGATTCAGGCCCAATGGCACCGGAAAATGAGCCCAATTATCCTTCCTCACACCGCTCCGATGATTGGGATGAGATGTATAAGCGATATTTCCCTATGTGGGGTCCTTCAATGAGAGATAAGTAACTTCCTTGTGTAACTGTCGTGTTTATTTAGTTTTTAGTTTTTTCTTTTTGATTATGGGCATTATTCGAGGATCTGGTTCTGTTTATTGAAATTTGGTGTTGTTTGGAGGATGGGATGAATGTTGGTTGTATATGTTGATGTGGTTTTTGAGGATGTGGACCTGTTGGATGTTGTGTGAATGTTGTGTGGATGTGTTGGATTTTATTTTATGGTTACTGATTTCTGGTAAATTTTGTTTATGAGTGTTTGGATCTGTTGAATAAAGTTTCGCGTATATTCAAAAATTATTAGGGTTTATGTTTGAATGTTTGTGAGTTAGGGTTTCATGATGTTTTAGGGTTTAAACTGAATGTTTTTGTGTGTTAGGGTTAGGGTTTTGGTTGATTATAAGTTCGGATCTGTTGAAAAATGATTAAGGTTTAGGTTACTTGAATATGTTGATTGTTTGTTATTTAGGGTTTAATGTCATGTTGATTAAATAATTTGGTCTATGAGGGTTAGGGTTTCATCAATATTGAAAAAGTAATCTTTTGTCTATGTCTGTTTGGGTTAGGGTTTCATCAGTAATGAATCTTAACTGAATAATTTGGTCTGTTAGGGTTAGGGTTTCATCAATATTGATTATATAATCTGTTGTTTATGTCTGTTTGGGTTAGGGTTTCATCAATAATGAATGATTAGGTCTCTTAGGGTTAGGGTTTTATCAATAATGAATGATGTTGTCTGTTTGGGTTGTGGTTTGATCAATGATTGGTTTGTTAGTTATGGTTTAATGTTGGGGTTAGGGTTTCATCATTTTTGTATCTTAATTGGTTTAATGTAGGTTGACTGGGATGACGGAATCTGTTTGTGATGATGTGGATTAGGGTGAGTGACTGTTTGGGTGATAAATAATGAGTGACAACCTAATGCCATCAAGCCTAACTAATTGCCACCATTTGTTTACTTTTATATTTTCTCAATGATGCTTTGTTTGAGAGCTAGTCCCTTTGTGCTAACTTATTGCCACAACATGTTGCATGTATATAAAGGCTAAGTAGAGACTGAATGATGATTTTTATCTGAGAGCATGTCCCATAACTTAATGATGAATTTCTACTTATTGCCACCATATGTGACTTGTGTAGGAGGCTAAGTTAGTACACAGTCAATGATGAAATCACTCTGAGATTGTCATTTATTTTCCAAAATCCAAAAGAGCTTGTTAACATTTTGTTTAATGTTGCTTTCATGCTCAAGTCTGAAATATGATGAACATCAATAGGTTGTTGTGTCATATGTTCATGCTTAATTACAAAAAGTTGTTTTCCACATCAAAATATTTTACCTCGAAGGAACTCAGTTCAATAGAGAAGATCTTGCTCATCTTCATCTTCACTGTTGAATTGGGATTCATTGGGTTCACTTATAAACAGACTTGCATAAACTAAACCATCTGTCAAATATCTTCTTGCATTATCAATGTCTTCTATGTCTAGGCTGATTACAACTGGTAGTTTCTCATTTCTCCACATTGCATCCTTCCCCACATGAGAACTTTTGTACTTATTGGTCCCCTGAACCTTAATGACTTCATTCACGCAATATTGATAGCTAAACCATACATTGTCTAGTGTGTATGCCTTAATGTCATTATAAGCATTTGTTACATTGTCAATCAATTCTGTTATACTATTAGATGGATGCTCATGTTGTAGAAATTGAATTGCTCGGAAAAAACCCAAGTCTAGAATGTTGAAATCTGGGCTGTTAGGTGGTTGGCAGTATAGTTGTATGTCCCACCCTCCTTCTTGAGCAGTTAGGTTGAACTCATGATCAGGTGTTTCCAAGTGAGGCTTAGCATTATCTTGTTGTACCCATATAGTTGCATTTTCTCCTCCTGGCCACTTCTCCTTGATTGCTGGCAGCACTTTGGTCACAAGGCAAGGTGATTGAGCTTATTGGCTTTGTTTCTATAGTGCCTTTTGATCCGTTATTTGAGTTTCTCTTTGCTGAGGGTGGTGAATGAACAACCTTCTTCACTATATCTTGGTCTAGCAACTGCTACCACGAACATAATCTTAGTTTGTAGCGTTTTGATTTTGTTGCTCTATATGGTGGTTCTCCCTTAAAGCCAAGTAGTACCTTTGTGTTTCTTTGGTCTTGTAAAACCATTTCCCATCATATGTATAGTGTCATGAAAGCTTTCAAATTTGGGATTTTGATTAAATTGATCAAAATGTAACTCGCTCAATACAAATTCTGACATTTTCTTTGCACATTCCGAGGTTAGTAGAGGCTTGATGGCATTTGAGTGGCTTTGACATCCCCATTCTTGATTAGTTTTCCAACTATTGATCTTGGAATCTTTAGAGCCATAGCAAGGCTCCTAATGTTGGTTCTTTGAGATAGTGGGATGTTTTTGAGTGCCTCCAAGTCTAAGTGTTTCTTCTTCCTCCCACATTTCGCCGATTATTTCCTCTATACATCAATGGTTGTGGTTGAATTGAGTTGTGTTTTTGCAATGTTCCATAGAGTCTTAATGGTTTGACTGCTAACAGCGAACTCTTCTGCCACATGAGTTTTTGCTCCATACTTGAACTTTCCTCCTTCCAATTTTCTTAAAAGAGCTTGGAGTATGAGTTGTCTTTGATTATTTGTGAGTTTTATTTGATTGTGGCTTCTTGCATGAGGATTATGGTTGATGACAGTGTTGGGTGAACTAGGTGGGTCAAAAGAAAATCCACAAGATATATCTAAAAATTTTGGGAATTCATATGCGTTTGGATCTGGGTTGGTTGGTGAAGATGGAGTGTTCATGGCTGATCAGAAAATGAAGATTTTGATGGCTTACAAGAAAATGAAGATCAAGACATTGTATTTATAGGAATAGATCTTTCCTTTTGAATTTGAATGAGTTGATTTTTTTGGAGTATATTTGAACATCTACAAAAATTTCAACTTGAAATTTTTTGGGGATAGTAGAATGTCTCCAAAAATTTCAACTCCTTTAAAATTTTGAATTCTCCATGTAATTTTCGTTTTTTTCCCATTTGATTAATTCTTGGAGTTCTATTTTTAGAACATTTTTTAATTTTTGTCAACAGTTTGTAATTTTGAATTTTTTTGTAAAATTTCTGAGTCAACAGGTTGTATTTTTAGTATATTTTGTAATTTTCGTTTTTAGATCAGCTTTTTTTTTTCTTTTTTTAAAAATTTTGACAATCTCTATGTAAACTGCAAAAACAATGAAATGAAATGAAATGAGGCATTTTTACATTATATTGTCAATATTGCCATTTTCCAATTTCAATTTCAAATTTCGAATAAAGTAACAATTTAAAATTTTGATTCACGTTGGATCCAAATTTCAATTTATGGTTCCAAATTCAAATTTGTCAAGAAGTTGGAGCCAAAAACATAAATTACTTTACCAAAATCAGGGATAGGGGTAAAATGGAAAAAAGCACTCAAAGTCAAGCCTCCATAATAAAGGCCTAAAGTCAAACTGGAAAGGTTATTCATAGACAGAGAGAGTATAAAATTAGCATTTTACTCTAAGTAACAATGATTGTAGCAACAATAAATAGGTCACCGGCTACAGTTCTTTTTAAAGTTCTTTTTAGTTTTTAGTCAGAGCATGACATACCATTAAAGCTATCAAGATTCAAGAACTACCAACGAAGAGACCAATCTAAAAATATATACATTACATTGGAGAAAATAGCGGAATGTGTATTAGTAGTTCTAAGCATTTCAAATAATCTTAGGCAACTACAAGAGGTTTGCTTTGTACTAATTCAGTTTACTCTTTTAAAAACACATCATTCATCTTACATCTTACACCTTAATGTGGTGCATTTCCTGGAACTTTTTCTCTGCTTTAATGATGTAAGGTAGCTTGGCCTGAAAGAGGGGGGGGGGAACACAAGAAAAGGCCAAGGGTTAGCAAATGGTAGAATAATATACTACTACACTCACATAGCTAAAAGCCCAAGCAGTCCAAATGTCTATTATTGCATTTATTTTCCATGCACTTGCAAATGATGAGAGGGAGAGTGGTAGATAGAGTGAGAGGGAGAGGGAGGCCCGGAGGGGGACATAGTGCTTGGGAGAGTAACACATCGTTGGTTGCTCCAACAGTTAAAAAGTAGTGAATGTTTGATCTAACAAACCTTTGTTACTATTTTTATTCCAGTTAAATTGTAACAAATACATAGACTTTCACAAATTCCAGAAATGGTTAGGGTTACCATTGCTCAAATATTCTTATTTTCAATTAAAATTTGTTGAAAGGGATTAACATTGATAATAAATTTAAACACTGCAAATAACTTAAGTTTTAATGGTTGTTAGAGTTGCTCCACCAAGGAGCTAACATGTTCATCCAACAATCAAATTCACACTATATTATAGGGTTGTCATGGTAGGTTAACCGAACTGACAAGTAATAATGAGATACTTACACCAATGTGAAGCGATCTCCACTTCTTCGAAGCAGCTTTCCTAACCTGTAAGCATATGCCAATGGTAAGAAAAAGCTTGGAAACAACTACAAGACTGTTATCTAAACAAGAAGGGAAAACACAACTAACCCTTGCATATTTCCAGTGGGGGTTCTGACTCCTCATTTCCTTCCTTCAATGATGCACAAACAGAATAAACTGAAAATTAGAACGGCACAATGGAAGCGAAAAAAACTTTTATTTTCTTATTCTTTTTTGAGATAGGGAGGGAGGGGAAAGTTAGCCTTGTCATAGTTTACATACAATAAAAAAGTGAAACCCATGGCAGGAAGCTGGCCAAGCTTGGGGTTGAGAAAGACAACACCCGATTCCCTGCAAAAGATTACAAAGTGATCAGAATCTTCAACAATCCAAATGTCCAAATGTGACCAAGAATGAACAAAAGTTATCTAACCACAAGTACATGAACTAATTTCGGGAACATACCAATCATTTCTCGGGGCAGCATACCGACGAACTTGTCTAATTGACCTACTACTTTTCAGCCTTGCTATTTGTTTAAGGGTAGCAGTGATATTCTTTCGCATTTCTTCAGCTGGTAAACGTTATAAAAATCAAAAGAAAACCCATCACATGCATGTCCCATATAACATTTAGAAACCAAAAAGTTCCATGAAAGAAGTAAAATAATTGTATTTCAGAAAACAAAAATGCATGCTGCTAAGCAATCTAATCCATAAAGGAAACAAGTTACAATTTTACTAGCATGAAAGCTGAAAAGTAAATTTTACTACTTACCTGATATCTTGCTGTCCTTGAATTCCTCAAAGCAGAGCAACTCTAGCGACAAATCAACCTTAGCCCAAACCTTGGCTCTGTAGATTTTTTCTAGTCGTCGTTGATCGGTGAGATCAATAGCCGTAAAAGTAAGATAATACATTATCCCAGCAACAGGCTCAATATTTACTTTCACGAGCTGTTTGTATTGGATGGGTAAGCCCTGTAAATAAATCAGTAAGATTTTAAATCGCTGTATTAGTAACACAACTATAAAAGAGAACTACACAAAATAAGATGGTGATAAGAAAAATGTGCATAGTAGTAGAATTATCGTTGAATGCGAAACTTTAACGTGATTTTGTAGAAACCTGACGTTGTAGGCTATGAAACTTGAAATCATATAAAATTATAAACTACGTTGGGTTTCTTAAACAAAAAGACATGGCAAGTGTAGACAAGTGACATCGGTTGTACTCAATTTTATAAGCTCTCGCTCTCTCACGCTGCTGCTACTTTCTTATTGCCATGGCCACCTGCTCCCTGACCCACCTCCTCAAATCTCTCCCTCCATAGTCTCTCTCTCTCTCTTCTTCCCCTCGATTTCCAGGGTTTCCTCGTGAATTATCTCCCTCCATAGCCAACACTAATGGTCAACTCTCCTATTTCTCAATCTCAGTACACAAGTTCGCTTCCCTCCTCTCAATACTTAGGGTTCCCTCTCAATTTCAATTCCCACCAGCGAAAATTAATGCTTTGTACTACAAAAGGCAATACCACAAACTGACAAAAGTCATCTTTCTTGTTCAGGGTTATGAAACCTTATATCTTGTTCCTCTCCAGCTAGGTTCCTAGGTAATTCCATCTTCAAGTTGTAATTTCATCTTCTTCTGTTTTTTTTTTTTTTAAGAGTCTTTACACTTAGTATCAAGTTTATATGCTATTGAAGTTCAGGTGTAAACTAAATTTGGTGAGCAAACTCAAAATTTGAGCCATCAATTCTAATAAGCGACGGCTCAGACCTCCATCCTTCCCGCCCACTAAATAAAGGTTGTGAATTTGTACATTTTAAAGTGGGCGAGGATGGAGATATGAGCCGTTGAGTAAGAATTGACAGCTTAGATTTTGAGATCACACATAAGAATAGTTCGCACCTAAACCTAATTCAAAGCATACTACATTTCTACCGCGGTATGAATGAATTGACGGCAAAACTAGTAGTTTAAAATTGATAGAATTTTGGTAGGATTATTTGTAAGGAATGGGATGTCTGTCTTGATAGAATTTTGGTTGGATTATTTGTAAAGAATGGGATGTCTGTCCAGGGATGTGGTGTTTAACGGTTTCTAAGCTGGGATTTGGAGGGATTCACCACAATGCAGTCTCTTACTATTTTTAATCAATCTATGTGGATTTAGGAACTACCCATTTGCTGATATTGAGCATTAACCAGGTTGCATTTGCAATTTATGTTTTATTGAGCCTCTTTAGTTCTTTCTGATCCGTTGGGGGATTTGCTTTGTTCTGTCCTAGACTGCTAGTGCAGGAGCCATTTGGTTCGCTGGGTAACAGCGTTATTCTAACTGTGCTGCTGAGTGCTGAGTAAAGTTCTTAAAATGCTCAAAAATAATATAGCGAAATAATGGTATAGTACCGGTTATATTGTTCTTCCTCGTGGATCTTGAGGTGATGGCTTCAGGGAAGTTTACCACGAGATGATAGATACAAGGATATCATTTTATGCCCATTATAAACCTTCTCCTTCAGCGATGAGAATGTTGCATGTCAAATCATTTTCTAATTCCATAGAAGCCATTTTGCATTTAAGTTTTCTCCTTGTGGTCTTTCTTTGTGGTACTTTGATGCTAAAATCAAGGTAGCTTTGGCATTGTATCATTTTCAACATCACTTTTTTCTTCCATTTAAGTGGTAAGGTTGGATAATAGTGGATTCTAAATTGAGACAAAGATTGTTGTTCGTCTTTTTATTAAAAAAAAAAAAAAAAAGAAAAATCAAAGATAATGCTGATTGCAGTGCTACAGTTTTGTGACTACATGCTCTACATAAATTTCTAGTGTTTAATCGCTAATCGATCATATGCTATCTTTACCCAAGACTTGACGTAGAATGAATCAACTTCTCTGTTCTAAATCAGTATCTTGAGGAGTTGAGCTGAGCTAAGCATAGAGCCATTGAAGCTTGGAGTCAAACAAAAGCTAAGATGGGTGAACTAGACTGTAAATTATCAAATATTGCGGGGAGAAGGAAGTTAAAAAAAATAATGCTCTATAACTTATTCATGCCTAACACAGGTTCTTGATTGAATAAACTGCAGTACCAGGTCTTGTTGATGAAAATATAAGTCACAAGCTCAAAATTAGTATGTTGGGTTATATTATTTGACCTCTAACAGTCCATTGCAAACTCCCCATATACTACAACAAAAGAAACAGATATGACATCGCCATCCAAAACACCATGAAGGCAGCAAACAACAGCACTACATGAGCAGAGAGAGCAAGATAAAGCCAGACAAGGGAAGATCAAACGCAGGGTCACATTGTTGTTGATTCCTTTTATTGGTTTATTCAGAAGTAAATTACTTATCTCTTGAAATTTATCTGGCAATAACTTTTTTTCCAGTTGCTTGTGGTGTAGTAGTGATACAGGAGTATCCAAGGTCCAAAATGATCAAGCTAGCTCCAAAGAAGCTCAGGTAACTTCAGCTCAAGCTCTCTAAATCATTCTGGATTTTCTTTTCTTCTCCTAGAGGATGTTCATCAGTTCATGACACTCTATGCAACTAGTATGGGTATTCATTGATCCATTGGCAAGCCTAAAGGGTTATGATAGGCCAAGGCAATAAGGGCATAACCCATTAAGACAAAAGTTTGATTTGATGCACGTAGGAACAATAATGTGCAGCAGGACGTCACCATGGATGTCCAACTCTCTAATGGTCCTAACGGCTCTGTTTGGCACCTATTCAGAATTGATAGGTTAAAGGAGTATGTGAGGTGTCCCAACAGATCCTTGATGCACAAGATATTTCATTTGAAGGCTAGGTGCTCAGTATAATATTAAAACCGGTACAGCTTACCCACTAATTAATGACGCTACTCTTCGTCCTTTTAGCTAGGTTGTGAATCTCCTATTGGTTATAAACTTATAATTACTACAACTTTTAGTATCTACTTTTAATGATTAAATTATTGTAAAAGATCATCATATTGTGACTTATATATATGGGTGCGCCTAGAAATCTAGGATATAAAAACTCACTTTCTTGATGATAAATCCTTGTCGTGGTCTTGGTAGGTTAGATAGTGGTTCTATTAACTCAATTCTTCGTGGTGTTCTTGATCTGTGTTGCTGTTGTTTCTCAAATCTCAATCCAGTCAACAAATGGCGGTTCGATGGAATTTGGAGGGATAAGGCATCTGAGGAGGTCATGATGAGAGTTGATCTATCTTTAGTCTTTGTCTTCCGTCCTTTTCATTTTTCCTTTTCGGACGGAGGGCTGAGCTAGTTATTTTAGTGGAAAGAATACCCAGAACCCTCCTCCCCTTCTCTTCTCCTCTTTGTATACCTGATAATTTAAAATCAGATATCAGAAAGGTAAAGGATTACTAGTCAGTGCATGGTCAGGGTTCTCAAAGATGGCCTTGCTGCTTGTCAGGACTAAGGACGCTAGTATCCGCCCAACAACAATGTATTCAAACTTTTGTAATTGATTAAATAACTCTATCTATAAATGGTTGGCACAAGATTTGCCAAAAGGGCAAAACAAAAACTGTAATCAGCATATCTGCCTGATCTTATATTTTTGCTAATTTCAGGGAGCAGGTGTCTAGTTGTGAAGAATTGGTCAAGCTCTGATCTTTGGCATATATGAAGAGCCGATTGATGTTGGCAGTGTTACATGGTTGGCGTATGTGAAGAGCCAGTGAATGTTCGGCAGCGTTACATGGTAGTTAAAAGCCAGCAACCATGAAGAGACGGAAAGCAGCCCCATCTGACTCTCTAGGGGCTGAGACAGCATCTTCTTACTGAGCTTGCTACTTTTGATTTCGACCTTTGTAGATGCTATATTATATGTTTAAGCAAGAGCAGTCACATAAACCTTTCTAATATGATGAACTTGTTGGAATTGGTGTTTGCTTTGATTATTACATGGCTTCTTTTTGCACTGTTGTTTGAAGGGATTGGTACGACGGTTGGGCAGTTGTAGATATATTTGAGGTTGATGTTAAGGCAGTTGTATAAATTTTGGAGGTTGATGGTTGTGAATTTTGCATATGGAGAAGTCGAGCTACTCGCTCAAACTATCAAGAAAGAGATGTAGTATCCGTATATTTCATGTTATGCTGCCTTTCCACGCCTACAACTTCACTTCATACACGTCGGTGCCATAACCGACATGGAACACCTAAGAAAATGAACTTTCTTTACCCTTGTAGTAACATAAAAAGTCCCACCAAGAAGAAAGATACCATTGAATATTACAAGACAAGCATTAACACAACCCATATTCCCCTTTCCTTTTTTTATTTGTTTGTAATATTATATAATCATAGTAAAGACTTAAGAGTGGCACAAATGTCATATCAATAATCCAACTATCAGTTATGTGCACCAATCAAATATTACTAGTCATAAGTACTTACCCCATCTTCCGCCTGTTTCAGAGCAGCAAATTCCGCTACATCAACAGCCAACTTCCAATCACCAGAAGTAGGAAGAAGTGGTGAAATTGTACCAGCGAGCCAACCGGTACTATCAACATCAAAACACTGCAAAATTTACAAAGAATTACTCCCTGGCATATCCAACATAAATTATTATTTGCTAAGTTCCTAAAAGTTAAGAAAGACATCCCTAGCATACCAACACTAGTTCAAATCACCACATTACTACTTAAGTGTTGTACAGGTCAACCCTGAGCCCTTGGGTCC
>BSSO01007558.1:0-10884 GCA_030267885.1 Mesembryanthemum crystallinum | reverse complement strand
CTTCCATGATGTCTTTTGCTTCAACAAGTTCACCAACCCAAATGTACCCATTACATCCAATGATTAAAAGAACCCCGTACTCACTCAATGGGTGGAAATGTTGCTTGCGCCTTTTGACCAAATATGAAGGGACAATGATCAATTGGCCCCTGTCAAGCTGCAAGAATCCAACAATGATAAGCAATCTAAACAAAGTAAAACACAAAAAGAGCTGGTGAAAGATTGCTAGTCAGATAATAGAAGTTCTAAACATCACAGTAAGAAAATGAAGTTAGTGAAACAATTTCAGATCAATGACTTAAAAGATACGCAAGATCTTACTACCCCATATGCACCTAAACTTAAGAAGCAGAAATATGCACATTCGTTGACACTCTAGGCACGTTGTTGTTTGAGGCACCAAAATGAAGAATCTATTGGTTTCGCATGAATAGATATAGTTCTTGTGGTGGGGAGGGGGTCCAGGTGAGCGAGGAGCAAAGGGAGGTTGCCATGGTTTCCACACAGTTTCGTATTTTTTTAAGGGTGGGAAGGGGGTTGTGGGTAAGAGAAGCGAGAAAGGGAGGCTGCCACTGTTTTCTACTCTGGTAAACCCCTTCAAGTTCATACAAAAGCTGGTTTTTGGCTCCTCCCTCTTGCATCAATACACTCACAATTCCTGGGAGTAAGATCACATAGAATACTCATTTTCAAAGATGAGACACATGCACACATCTATAAGGCTAAGGCCTAAGAGTAAGGAAACCAAACCTTCCCATATTTATCACTCCTTGCTTGTAGCTGCAAAGTGCCGTCATGCTGAAGATTACGAACTTCAGCCTGTGAAGAAAACGTATTATAAATTTGATTCATTTATATATATCCACATAAATGGAGAAGAAAATATATGTATACATACATCTAACTATGTATATAAAGTGTCAACTGGGACTCACAGATATAACATCGTTCTCTTCAAAAATATTCCGCATGTTGAGTTCGTCAACTGGAGTACGACGCCTCTAGCAATCACAAGACATGGAAGTTTAGGTTTTAGCACACTGTTATATTCTAAGCAATGCATAGAGGATGCTCAATAACTATTGGTAACACAAAGTGAATCGTTCCTAAATCATATGTAAGTGATATTTTCTTCAAAGAACAAAGATTCTATTAAGAGAGAAAACCACACATTAGGAGTAAAAGATATTCTGAAAAACTGAAAATGGCGTACAAAAGGTTTTCCAGTTTCTCTAAATATCTTCCAAAGGCACCCGAGGAGACATGTAAGTTGTAACCACTTTGCTCAATAGCAACCCATCTGGAAAAACCTAGATCTTGAAAATTTGAAAACACTCTACTCGAACCAGGTGCAGGTCTTCATAAGTACAGGGCAGATTAAAAATCTTTTTAAACTAGGGAGTGCCTCAGGAGTTCTGTGTGGCAAGAAGATTCCACAGTCCACTTAAGCTCAAGGAAAAACTTGGTTTCTGAAAACTCTAGTATTAGTCAACCAAATATAAGAGACTTCAAAAGTGCATTGTCTAAAACCTCTGCTATCAATTTCCAACTACATTCCCATACTATTTAAGCTGTATCCAGTTATCCATGTGTTACATCTTATGAGTGGGAAGGATAGTGTAAGGACATTTTTATGCTAATAAGGAATGTCTCCATACCACTTAAACTCAAGGGAATAACTTGGTTTGTCAAAGTTGCACTATTATTTATTCCACTCCAACCAAATATAAGATTTCAAATGTACATTGTATTCAATCCTAGCCAATATCTAACTACATTCCGAAAAAATTTGACAACTATATGCAAAAGTTAAAATTATTTTCAGGTAGATGAAATATATCAATATTAAATGAAGACATTACAAGCATCCGTGCTGGGGTCACAACTGAGGATCTACGAAAATAATCTCTCTTTGCTAGGAGGTGATGGACATCTGACCTCCACATACCTCACTTTATATTTGGGAAAGAATGTACTATGCAATAATTAATCAGATTTTCAGGAAATGAGGACAAGGTATCATCTAAAGTGAAACTAGTTACAGGTAGCCCTGGAACCCTTGTTTTAGAAGATTGCTACTGTATTATGATTTAGTAGTCATTTATTATAACTCTTTCTTCTCTTTTTCTTTAGAATACCTGTATTACAGAAAACCAATATCACAGCCACCAAAGTTCTAAGGAACCATCGCACACCCAATTTGAATCAAGCCACCTTCTACGAAGTTTGCAAAGGTACAAAGGAGAAAAAGCCCAAAACAAATCCAACAAGCTAGCTAAACAATTTGGCTATATAAAAAGTCCGCCTTTCAGGCTAATTTTACAGATAAGAAAGTAGACTCTCAACATTCAGGTCTTCCTATTTTCGTTATTCAGACATTTGTGCTTTTGAGTTTTAGTCATTCCATTTTATTTTCTCCAGATATATTATACACTGCAGTCATGACCTGACATAAATAATTACGTCCAATTCTTTTTCCATATAGAAATATAGCACACACACTTTACACATCCCAGGATTCTAGTCTCGTTTTTGTCAAAAAGGATTCTAGTCTCGTTCTTACTATTTAGGGTTCCAAATATTTACTTAGGAAATTAAAATCCTAGCAACATTTTCATTCTAGTTTTTGTTTCCAGATGTCCAACCAATCATATCTTGTAAGACAAGGTTGTTAAGTACTGCAATTCAAATTTGGGAACAAGTTTAATAGAGTTTACAAGTTCAACACTTCCTACTACAACTTGTGCAATATGATGAAAGAAGAACAAGAAACATAAAGAAATAGTCATGATCAAAATACAATGTACAGCTCACTTAAGATGAGCTGGAGAGCCAACTAACCGAGGATGTTTGGATACTTTAGCCCTCCATAAATTGGGAGTTTCATGTAAGTATAGTAGAAGTTCAGAGAACAGCATCGCAATACATACTTCACTGAACATTGATGAAACTGATAAGATAAATTTCAAGTAGCAACTTGAAGCCGGAGATTGAAGACACTCAAAAGGCTCGAATAGAAATCAAGACCATATTTACCTGGATTCCATCAGGCAATGTCACTGAAGAAAGCATCAAAACAGCATCTTGATTTGAATTGATATCAATTCTCCAGCGCTTTTGAGCAACCTGCATTTACAAGAGGGTGCAGTTGACTATGAAAATTGTATAAAACTTCCATTGCACAATCGAAAACCAATACATCCAATATCAAATTTTCGATGTTATGGCCAACTCATTTCCAAGTATTTAGCACAATTCAAAGTCATTATATTTCTAAATACAAATTACAGCACTTTAAAGGAGTTTACATACCTCAACAACTCGTCCCACTATGATATCTCCAGTCTCAGGCTTATACCTAACCACAACAAGCGCAGGTCTCAAAACACAAATACTCCATCATTCATTTAACAGCAATCAACTATGGCAGACTACAGGCATGTTCTTTCAACTTATACTGACTGAACTGAACTTATTAAAGCTGAAATGAACTGAACTGAACTAATTAACCTGAAACTTATCTAGATTAATTGAAAAGAACAGGCCCTATAAGATGATTGAAGTTTTAAAAAATTGGCAACTAACCTGGAACGCAAAGAGCGGACATAGACGAGCTTGTTAACGCGCTCAACAACACCGCACAAGGTGGCAACCACTTGGCCGTCGAGCTCCAAAGTGCCATGGCCTCTTCAATTCAACAAAAACACACGAATTTCAGAGAGAGAAAAAGAGAGAAATTAGGGTTTTGGGGGAAATTAGGGTTTTGGAGTAAAAAAGAAGTGTGTAATGTTACTTGAGTATGTTATCTTCGAGATTAACGGGGATGGTGTCGGCTACAGTGACGGAAGCATTGGAGTTGGATTTGGAGGAGAGAGATTCGAGATTTTGTAGTGCTCTTTGAAGTCGAATCTTCTGGGTTTGATTCAATGCCAATTCAATATCTCTCATTTTCTTCCTCTTTCTGCTGCTGCTGCTGCTGCTTCTTCTTCGTCTTCTATGAGACTGGTAAAACTGTGATTCTCGGCTCAGGGGAATGAGCAAGCTGAATATTAAAAAGCCCATCAACTGTCGCTATTATATATAGGGCCCAACCGGCCCATACATATATTCAGAATTAGATTTTTTTTTTTTTTAATCATAACAGATTCAGTTTAGGTGCGAATCAACTAATATAAGAACTATGTGAATCAGTGAATTTGACCATTGACTTTGAGATCTAACGATTTAGATCTGAAACGCGAAATTGCGCATGCGTCCCATGTCTTTTATAAATTTTGCGATCTGAGCCGCTGGATCTTATAATCAACGGCCTAGATCTATAGTTCGCATAGTTCGTGTATATGTTTGGTTCGCACTAGAACTTGACTCATAACAGATAAATATTAGTGGACTCATATGTTATGGACAAATTTGACTCATAACCGATATGAATCAAGCATTATTCATTTCATCGTGACCCATTTAATCAACGAAAAATAGTTAGGGCACCTACAGAGTAACAGTGCACAGTGCACCAATATAAGTAAGTATTTAGTTTTATTATACAAAAAATATAAAAAATAAATTTTAATGTATCTGCAACTACTAATTTATTCATGTTCGTAAACGATGCCCCACTCAGGGCACCTAACTGTTTTCATCATGAATTTCAATGTTCTTTTCTAAAATAAAATATATAAAAAAAAAAACAAAAGGAAAAACCACTCCAAGTAATCAAAGTTTGAAGGGTGTGTCACTAATAATTTCAAATTAGAAAAAGAAGTCTCAATAATCTATATTTTTATGAGTGTGCCAATAATGCAGCGTGTTCTCACAATTGCCGCTAAATAAGGTTAGTGAAATGAGAATTAAAGAGATTTTGATATTTTGATCATTTTGGGATAAACTTTGCAATGAGGATTTGCTCAATCTAAAGTAACCTTGCCATTCAAAAAAAAAAAAAATTACAAAAAAAAAAAAAAAAGAAAAAGAAAAGGGAGTTCTTTCCTTGTATTTGTAATAATGTCATGGTTGCTAAGTTAAACATTTTAAAAAGAAATTTGTAATTTGTTGGTAGTACTAGTGTACTACATCATGTACATGCAAACGCCAAAAGGCTATGTACATAATATTCCTACTCATGTACAAGTGCACATAGTACAGCACTAATTATTTGCAAAGTAGGAAGCAAAGTTGATATACAAGCATTATTTACAAAACTGGCCAGATTACAAGTGAAATCTCTAAGACTAAACAAGTTTATATCTCAACTACTCACGTGTGACAATACAGCATATACCTGAACTCAACTGGTGTCCTCCATTCGGACCATGAGCTAATAATCTGATGAAGAAAAAATGCTGCAGGAGGCAAATGAGATGTACAGTATGTAACTGAAGGTGGGAACTGGGAAGAATGGATATTACAAGCTCCGCCTGCAGCCATTTCAGCTCCAACGGTTTTGTGACTTATTTCCAGGCTATGTAAGTGGTGATATGAAGGTTCTTGTCCTGGACTGAATCAGTGGGTGAATGAATTTGATGCCGAAGAACAAGGACAGAAACAGCAAGACGAGAAAAAAAGGGGAAATGGAGAGGGACGCGATATGAGAGCTCAAGAGAATGTGGCTATGAACTCCACCACCCTCCATTGTTATCCATGACTTGAGAGAGAAAGGCTGATCAGTAATCTCCAGTATTCTAGCACCTCTAGGCCAAATCCCGTAGCCACCATAACCAGTGTGCCTAGCATAGCATAACCACATATTCTTGTAAGGGCAGCACCAGTCATTGCCGTGGTCATGACCCACAAACACAGCCTGACACCAAGAACACAAAATGGCTTAGTAGAAATCTCCATTGCACTACTCACAAAATGAAGAAATTCGAACGCATAAGCTCATCGATCACCATCCCCGGTGTTTTTAAGGAACTGCCAAGTTGTTACCCAGTGCCCTTTCGCTGTCACTTTTCTGTTAACATTGCCACTGTATACACAAGTATAGTTATCATGCAGCTATATAATTTCATCAGTGTATATGCAATTAAAAAGCCTCATAATTTGAGATGGTTTATCCAGTTGTTTTGAGGAGCTGTGGCAACTAGAGAGTCAGCGTCTATATAGTTAACACCAAACAAGTCCTATATAATCTGTTTACTAGCTCACACTTATAGTCTCAATGCATATACTTGTACAAACGACAGGTTGTTATATGTTATATATAGAATGTGATCACCATTCACCAGGCCTCAAAAAGTAGAGAAGACATTGGCAAAAGCAAACAAGTACCTGATATTCAGAAAAAATGAGGGCCACCGAATTTTCTATGACAACCATGCTCAGTTGTATGTCTCAAACATAAGTCCACCATCGAATATTGAATTCATATGCACACAATGCTACGCTCAAAAATTGACGTTGAACATGTCAGTCGCCGAGTCTATGCAGTAGTTCGTAGGAAAGAGAGAATATGATGGAAACTTGTATAAGAACTATGTATATATACTCCTTAAACCAAAGTGGGTAAACGGTCATACAAGTCAAGTTGAAGTTGGAAACAATGCCGGTCATCATACTCAGTTGTGTCATGAATTATAATCATGTAACAAAATCTTGCAAACAAAGTGATCAGTTGACACCCAGTTGTGTCCTAATAATGTAACAAGTGTAGTATTCATATAATGATGTAAACATGAGCTTACCTGTACTGAAGGCCGATGTTCCAAAATCTTCATGACTCCCAGTTCAGCTTCTTGAGTGCATACTCTCTCTTTATTTATTGAACCTACACAAGGCCGAGGAACAAAAAACCAAGGAGCAACCTTGTGATATGCTTTACTAGGTATGTGCCAAAAGATAATTTCAGGAACCCTGCGAAAAAATAGACCTCCTTTTAGGTGCCATGACAGTGAATCTTTATCAAATAATACTACGTCAAACCATAAATCCAAAAAAGTTGTGTCTAGTTAAATCTCACTGATGTGAACTAAGTATATTTCTCTAATATGCATTCTACAAATTTGGTAACTACTTGAATGGATGAGAATCAATCACCGTGACAAGATAAAAACAGTAAGCTAGGTATTTCAATCACAAGTTTGAAAATGCTAGGGGAAGATGAGCTTCCTTTTCAGTACCTCGAATCGGGATTTATTTCTTCAGATTTTCCTTTGAACCACTCTGCTTGGGCACTTGAAATAACTTCTGGATAGGAACCCCCACCTGAATCTAGAAAGTACATTAATGCCACTGGCGTCTCTGGATTATCTGATGATGAGATCTGCAGAACATAGTTGGATACACTTGGCCAAAGATTCCTGGGTCCATGTTGAGAGAACGATAGTGTTTCATTCTCTATTTCATGAGTCATCAACTCCACTCGTGGTGTGCCCTTGAAGCTGCATTTTTCATCCGCTTCTGTGGAGCATCAACAAAAGATAAGAACGAGTACAACACAGTTTCGGAAATAATATAAAATTTCACTTCTTAACTTATGTTATAAGAGTTCCTTCACAGACATCGGTATATTGTAAATCCTAACCATTCTTTGATGAATTAGACGATGAGCAATACAGTGGGGGAATCCCACTTCCTGAAAACCATTCCCGAGGCCACTCAAAATGTGCATCATCGTGGTTCCCAAACACACTTGCCCAGGGTATGCCCTTGTCTCTTGCAGGTGAGGTAGCTTGATCCCAATACAGGCTTGCATTTGCAATCGGTACATTATTGGCTGTGACAACATCTCCGAGATATACTACAAAATCTGACATGGCATTTACAGTTAATATTAAAGAGTAGCAACAACAGCGAGAAATAAACATAAGAGGGGAAAATCTCCATGCAACTGATAATCACTTGATAATGACCGTAAAAAATTGGGCAAAGGGGTGGGAGGGAGGAGAGAAAGGTTATAATCAGAACTATAACAATATTGAGAGTGAGCTGCACTTGTCTTGGTGCCTGTACTAAAATTTTGAGCATAGGTTGGCTGGTCCAACACAAAATAGCATTGCCTTATACTTATAGGCAAGAAACGCTGACCAGCGCCAGGGAACAAGACTTGCATCGGTGGTTTTCGATCTCGAAAGCAAACAAATGACCACTATGAAGGACATATTATGTCTACCGAGCTCAGGTTTCATTAGGAAGGATCACAACTACATGTAAAACTGATTGAACTAAGACAGAGACATAATATGACATGTACGAGCTTTACTTATCAGAATAAATAAACAAAGAGACAGACAGAAATTAATCAAAGTGAGAGATCTTGGTCAGCCACTTAAGTTTTAACTTAAGACCTGTGTTACTCGGACTCGGCTACAAATGCCCGACACCAAACGAATCCAGGTATCAGAACCGACCATTTTTTGGACTTTTTGGCCTAAAAGAAAATGTTGATTGTCCATACTATTAGTGTCAAGAGTCCAACATGGGTATTCTAAAGTCCAAGTACCATAGCTTAACTCCACCATACTGATCACTCTTATAGATGCTTCTTCTACTTCCTTGTGTCGTAAACACTAAAGTCGCTATGCAATGGATTTCAGTTGCTTGAGGGCAATTAATTCTAATTTTTGAGGTCTAATTCTATAGAAACCATACTTATTAGGAGTAGTAATTACTATCTATGACCTCTGACATTAATTGAAGCTAAGAGGTGCAAATCATGAAATAACCAAATACAATCACAAGTGGATTCTTAATCTTTAAGTGCTTTAAATCAAAACCCAGATAGTAATTCTCAAAACCCATTAACAAGAACCCCAAATTTCCATCAACTCCAAATAACCAACCCAAAAAACAATCCACAACACCACATTCAAAACCTAAGAATCATATGAAAGTGACCACTATTTAGAAAAATTAGAGAAGGGACCTGGTTGTTCACGATCGAGGACAGATGACATAACTTTGATGGAGTTAACATCTTGCTTAGGGCCCCAATCACTCCAAGCATTCTCTCCGAAATGGAGGTCGGCAAAAATGGCGATTTTGAAGGGCGATCCTGCCTGCCGTGGTTGCAGGTGTTTCAACCCAAAAGCGAATTGGGTGCTGGTGCCCAATATGGCTGTAATTTGATGAAGGATCAACAGTTTGAGAGAGAAATTTCGATTGCTCACAAACATTTTCTTGTAGTGGAGAGAGATAATTTCCAGTAGTTATATAGTGTAGTACACTGTACAGAGATGAGATGAGATGAGCCCTTCAACTCACAAAAAAGAGGGAGAAATTTTGATTTCACATATGATGGAACTATATGCAAATTCAACACTTTTTAAAATTGTTTTGAGTATTGGATTTGTACNCTACAAGGATAAACTTCCTTAACCTCGTGTATAAGCTAAAACTTGTTTTACCAGTTTTTGGATTGGGTTTCTGGAGTTAATTATGTGAAAAACAAGATGACAATAGATTCATAGCCCCGATAGATTCAGAAATTGGACGTGCTTGACCGAAGGAAAGAGGAGATGAAGTCTGCTCGCCCAATAGGAAAAGTAGCTGATTTTTGCCAAACACGATCTAGCTATGTGTAAATTAACTTCGTTGATTTCGTGAAGGAAAATAAATAAACATTTTTGTCTAAGAGGATTTACAAATCCAGTATGAATCAAGTTCTCAATCACATAATTTGTTATAGTTGGATTGGTATGAGACACAACTTATTGTTTATAAAATTATTGAAAAGCCGCTTATGCCAATCCCCTGTTATTCCTTTGATAATGACAACGGAAAATTTCAAAACTTACATTACAAATAAAGAATTATATTATAGTGATTAGAAATAATCCATGAGATATGCCTTCACTTTAAAGATGAATGTTTTAAGGAATAATCTATACATTAGACCTCAAAGAGTTTCGTAATTTTATTATGAAATTTAATCCTCTGAAATCTATGAACAAAGACCCCAAATGTTTAGTTCCTATTAAGACCACTACTATGAATCTAGGAGTACTTTATGATAGAGTATAGAATATAGAATAATGTTAATTATTATTTAGTTATACTGGGGTTGTGACCCTAATTGGGCCTTGGGCCAGTATAACTAAATAATAATTAACATTATTCTATATTCTATACTCTATCACTTTACAGGAGAATATCAAAAGAGAGCCAACCATGCAATACACAAATCCTTGCCCCCTTGTGAGTTTTAGTCCACTACATATCACACTTACATTAAGGGGGACTGATAATATGCTATGCTTCCCGCTCCTACTTTTGGCTAACATCAAACATTTAGAATTTTCTTTGTTTTTAGAGTAACACACTCCTTGAATAAAAAGTTTGTAGGAAATTCCTATTGATGTCCCTGTGGTATAACTTATTTCAGGTGGTCACCATTGCTTTTCAAAAATCCAATTGGTATCCTTTTGTTTTTTTGTATGCGTTTGCTCCGTGACCAGGCATCGAAAGAGGTCGTTAAAGAGGTTTACGCAAGATTTGCTCGTGTTTATATATATTTTTTTTAATTAATAATAATTGCCGAAAATAATATCCTAATTACTTGGTCATTATCATTAAATTCCAACAATATCGACGAAAAGTTAAATCAATTATTCACTTCCATTAAATCTCTCGTCTCCCTTTCTTTAGGTTAATCAAAATTAACACCCAGGATTTCTTTTTTTTTCTTTTTTTTTTTTTTGAGAAGGACACCCAAGATTTCTTTGTAGTAAAAATAATTGGCTATAATTTTGTAATTATTTAATACTAAAAAAAAATTCAAGAGCTTTTTTGGAATTCTATTAAAAAAAATTGTTCCCCGTAATTTAAGACATGAGAGAGGGTATCTAAAACCAGGCGGATAAAAAAGGAAAAATTGTCCCCGGGGGGGGGGGGGGGGGGGGGGGGGGGGGGGGGGGGGGGGGGGGGGGGGGGGGGGGGGGGGGGGGGGGG
>BSSO01007557.1:0-10884 GCA_030267885.1 Mesembryanthemum crystallinum | reverse complement strand
TGGTTGGCCTCTTGGGTTTGGTACTCTTTTTCTTGAGTTCAGCTGCAAGGAAGGACACAAGAATCAAACCCAAATTAAAAAAACAAAAAAAACGAGACTAAAACTGAAAAGTCGAGCTATAAGCTAAAACTTAGCAATATATCAACTTGGGGACTGGTGTGTCAAATTACACAAGAGAGCAAAATGTAAAGATTGTGAACTATGAAAAACTGCATATGAACAACAAAAGATCACTTACATACTCCTGGTACTTCATGATCATTGACGATTTCAAAATTCTTATAAGTATACCCTACAAAGTTAACATCCTTAGACGATAGCATCTGCAGCAATGAAACCCAAAAAGTAAGATGACAAGAAGCAAGTCCAGATTTTTTGGCATCATAGAAACACTCCACCAACTCCACAAATGACCAACAAACTAGAAAACTTGATAAATTGCTGAGTGTCCTTTTGCTGTACACATGGCTATGTCATGGCTGAATGATAATGGGGTTCAAGAATAGTTGACAATAGGAACTCCGTGCAGTTTGAATCATGTTAATAAACTTTCAAGCTCGGGCTATAACCATTTTAATTAAAAAATTCAGCCAAATGACTCAAATCAAAGCCTTGCTGATTAGGAAGCAAGGAATTTGGCTCCAGTAGTTATTGACAATAAGCAGAGTCCAAATGACCCAACAACTGATTCTAGAACTAGCACCCGACTTTTCATCAATCTTACAAGTTCCAACAGCACATGCTGCTTACATGTAATAAAATTTACATAATTCTAAACCAGATTTCCCACATGTAGCCAACATTTCAACAAACGCTAGCAGGAGTTCTTCTATAGCCGAAAATGCAACGGACAAAGTGCACAAGTGATATCACTGAATCATGCACAACTTATAAACTAAACCAGAAATGCAATGATTTATGACCCCACTTTCAAAACTTGCCAACACAAAATACCAATACTAACCTTCCTCCATGGACCAGATTTGGTATTGCTCGGATGAGGTTGCTTGTCTGCCTGCAATGCCACAAAATGGAAGAGAGAATTTAAACGACCATGAAAAACCTCACTCAATTTTGAAAGTCAAGCATGAAAAGAACTGGTTTTTGAACTTGCAAACCTCTTCAAATTTTTCAAAGTTCTGTGTATCCAACTCGTCATTTACTTCAGGAATAAATGCAGCTTCCATTTGATATAATTTGTCCCAGTTGACACCCTTAAACCACGGATGAGCCTAAATAGTGGAGGAAGTAAACCACCAAGCTAAGAATATACTTTATCAGACTAAAATATGATATTTAGCTTGAATATAGAACACACCTTTATTTCATCTGCACCTTTGGTTCCAAGTCGTTGATCAACATTACATAGGAGTTTACATATTAGATCTTTTGCTTCCCGTGATAACCTTGCTTCTTCAGGAAATTTCAGATGATGCCTCCAATTAACAATCTGAATACAAACAGCACAGACCCATATGCAATATCAAAATGAGTAACACTCAAACGGAACTGCATTAAAATATGAACACCCAGATGATGAAACTTAACATTTGGTCAGCACTCTCTTAGGAATTAGTATTACAAGCCACAATGCCTTTCTTGAGGCTCCCATCTATGCAGCTTTCTTCTTTTTTCTTTATTGGGGAGGGAGATTGTGGATTCTCATGCATACAAACTTAATCAGAAAGGTATTGACAGTTAACTGAGACATTTGATTCAATCCACCGTAACCTACAAATACAACCGTCCACTTAGAAATGGATGCAATGACACTCAAAGCCCCAACCTCAAGGTTGGAGGTGTGAGAGCTTACCATCTAAGCTCCCCACTTTTGCTCTCAAAATGGATGTTCTTAACATAATATTATAGGGTCTTATTATCAAACTGAGCACCAACCATGTCAAGCACCTTTTTGGCATAATTGGTGAAAATCTTCAATCACTGGAGGTAGTTGGCAAGTTAGGAAAAGACAAGAAATGGACTTAGCAGTAAAGTCAGGCAAACAGAGTGATTACTTTGCAGACTAGAATGCCGGTGATCAGTGAAAAGTCAAAGGTCTAGCCAACATAGTTTTCAGCAGCCCCATTAGTAAAGCAACAGTATTTCATCTCAATCTAAAGCACGCCACTTTAAATTCTTTAGCCAATGTTAGCCAATGACAACTAGTTCAGCAATAAATTATGATAAAAAAAATTCAAAAAGAAAAAAAAGAAAAGAAAGAAGTAAAAAGGAAAAAGGAAAAAGAAAGGAGAGAAAAAGGAATCAAACAAGTCTAAGCTCACCTTCCTACAAGTTGACATAGGGTCATCTGAATAAAATGGTGGATATCCTACAAGCATCTCATACATGATAGCTCCCAGAGACCACCTGTCCATGTAAAAAATAAGCTTTGAAACAACATCCAATTTTATAGTTAGACAGTCAAGCGTGCAAAGTATTTAGATGCTAACCAATCACACTCCATTCCATATCCTTTCTTCAACAAAACTTCAGGGGCAATATAGTCTGGCGTGCCAACTGTTGAATAAGCCTGCATTATTCACATATAAATGTCATCCACATTCGACCTGTATAGCAATAAATTCTTATTATTACCACTACAGTGCAGTCAGAAAGAGCCCTCTAACCTCTTCATAAAGCATTTTAAAGAGGAGAAACAAAACAAAGACCTTTATTGATCTTACAACAAAATTGGGCTTGTAACATCTTACTTNTGCTCTTCTCCCAAATAGATCACAAACTAACCTGGTGAACTATTGCTGTCTATTGATACCTTCATCAGAGGAAAGCATTCAATAAAAAAACAAGCACCACAAATAAACTAACACACGTTCACATCAACTCGTTTAAAAGATTCAGGGACATGCTGATACTTACAAGCATCCTTCTGTTCTTCTGCCAATGTTGCAACTGCTCCTGCTGAGTCCGCTTTGGAGCTACTGGCCGTCCATCACTTTGAAGAGCACCACTTACGTTGTTGCCCACAGAGAAATCCTTCTCTTGGAGACCTCTGCAGTCCAATGGTTTACATAGTCCAAAATCTGACAATTTCATGTGACCATATCTATCAAGCAGTAAATTATCAGGTTTGATATCTCTGCAACATACAACATAAAAAGGTTAACCTTCTTTTATGGCGCAACAAAATTACATATAGTGATATAGAATAAAAAAATGAATTCACACGAACAAACCTATGAATATAATTATGCTTATGTATGGACTCGATGGCGAGCACGGTTTCAGCAACATAGAACCTGGCTTCATCTTCTGTCAGTGTATCTTTACGCATCAGTAAAGTCATCATATCGCCACCGGGAAGGTATTCCATGATGAGGTAAAGATATTCATCATCTTGAAAGGAGCAATAAAGCTTGACAATGCAATTGCTATCAACCTCAGCAAGCAAGTTTCTTTCAGCTTTTACATGTTCAACCTGTATCAATTTGGAAGAAAACTAACTTATCATAACAACCGGCCATCCAAAAGCTGCTTAATTTGACTAAAAAGCCAGCCGATTGCATACCTGGCCTCTTTGAAGCATCTCTGATTTCTTAAGCTTCTTCATTGCATACACATGGCTAGTTGATTTTTCTCGGCAAATTCTTACCTGCACTGACACATATTATGCGCTAAAATTCTAATCCGTAGTTGGAGCAGCATCATAAGCAAAGCACAGGAAAATTTTATGCCGTGAAAAAATTTTTACAGTGGCTAAATAATGCAATTGATGGTTGTCAAATTAAAAAGTGTCAAATTGGTTCACTTTCAGATAAAGAGGACTGGGGTTACTTAGAAAGGAGAGACCATCAAAATGTTCAAATCCAGATAATACTTGATTCGGTAAAAGCTGAGAATTAACACCATTCCAGAGAGCAGAAAACTTCATTCGAATCATTCATGCACCAGAACATACCAATAAACTTTGACAATTACATCAGAGAGAAAATCAGATTTAAATACTCTTAAAGCATATACCACTATCAAACTGGTTGCATACATGCAAGTGAGACTCTTCAGATTCTATGAAAACTACAGCTAAGCTGAAAAAACATCCAGCTGCTAATGAAGTTAGGAGGCTGGAAAGAATCGACAAAAAGAGAACACTATTCCAAAATTTATCTTTCACAAAACAATCTTGCCTGTCTTTTGTTGTAAGCTGCCCGGACACAGACATGGACACGGGGAAATGCATTTTAGAAGGTGATATGTGGCAAATGCCTAACATGTTCAGACACTCGTCTCATGTCTGCATATCAGACATTCGACACATAACTTGTCTGGTTTTGTGCTTCCTATATTGTAACAAGAGCTAAAATTACACAAGACCAATCTTCCAATAACTTGTTTCAAAACTACTTCATCCTTTTCCAGCATCAAGGAGAACTACATGAGTGGACAGTCAGTGGCAGAAACATTAACTATTTATAATAATCTCCGCAGCTAAACGCAAACTCACTCCAAATGTATCATACAGAAAGAAATTGTGTCTTAAGAGATCTGTGACAACAAACTTCTCAATACAGCAATGTTCTTGAGAATTTATTACTGAAACTAAAATGCTAGAGACTCAGGTCTAACTGTTTCCCTGCTTGTCAGGAAAGCTTTCTCTCCCCTCAACCTACCATACATACGTGTAAAGCATACTTTTAACAGCAAAACATTTTTAAAAAAACTGAAAAAAAATCAAGAAATAAGTATGACAGACAAATTTAGGCCTGACAAAACAAGCACGTCAAGAAGACACTGAATAAAGGACTAAAATAACAACCTCCGATACTCCCGCGAAGGCTACAAAATTGAGAAAGAGAGACTTTCAAGCACAAACATTTGTAGTAGCAAACACCATGAAAAACAAAAATAGAAATAAACTTCTGAAATTAGCCCACTGTCAACTATATATTGTCCTTGTCCATGGATGTGGAGAGGACAGAAAGAGCATAAAAAATCAAAATCTTCAATTGGCTAACCATCTAATTTGTTAGAGGATGTGGGCATCTAATTTATTGCTTATAACTTACAAGAGAGACTTCTCCAGAAGTTAGCACACCAGAATCCAGATACCACTAACAATCCAGATACCACTAACATGATCAACATGACGCAGACAAGACATAAAAGTGTTGAGAATCCGCTAAAGAACAGACCACAAGGATACGAGAGAAATGCAAACCTACCTCACCAAATGCACCCTTTCCTATCATCGTCAAAGGCTCAAAATCATCTGATCCCATTTTATGCCTCTGGAGTCGCATATATTCTGTTTCTTTTTTCTCCAGATATTTAAGTAAGTTATTCTGCTCTTCCTTTGTTACTTCAGCATCAGCCAACTTCTTCTCGAGCATATCACGCCTGCAGGATGATATAAATAAAGAGTTTCATTAGGTTTTAAAAGCGACGGACATGAGGCAGAAGAAAATAATGAAATTAGGATAGTAACATAAGAACATGAGCAGATAGCTTAAATTCTTAATGAGGGATTTCAGGAGCAAGGAATTTGACTAACCACATTATAAATCAGTTAATCATGTCCAGACTCAGATGCCTTACAATGAGAGAGCATATTGTTTACAGAGTTTTAAACATCAACTAGAGAAAAAAGTAATGCTATAAGCCCATAGAAATAAAATTTATCCACCAAGACCCAAGTGTACTGAGAAACAAGCTAACAACAGATGTAGGATTCTACCATAGTGTCCTAATTGTTACCTCTGTTGATCCCTACAAAAAGGTCCCAACTCCCAATAGTCTAATAATGCAACAAATGTAACTTCACCAGGTCTTTCGTTTATCAAAAATGAGAATGTTAAGAAAGTAGTCTTCCTCAATCAAGGTATTATTTTGGGTAACTTAGTGTTTCAAGTTTTACACAGACCACATCTGTAAAGAACAAAAGACAAAAGCTAGACCTATGTTACTCGGACTCTTTGTTTCACTTTACCAATCCATGTAGAAACTCGAAACTCCAAGTTTCCAATATGGTTATGGACACTGGAAAATTCATTTTAGACCAAAAACATGTACAATAATTTGTAAAAAATGGCCCAGACATACATGTTTGAAACTTGTACTGAAGTCTGAGTAATATAGCACAAGACCACCGGAAAACTAGGTAGGAATACTAAGTTTACAATTTAGGTCATACTTTCCTTGCCAGGCTGGTCCGGTCCAGCTACGATGATCTTACCTGATTCATTTTTCATTAGACGTAATATAGTGAGTACTATATGATTTATTTTATTAGTTTCTATAATTGGGACAGAAAGACTTGAGCAGTTGACAGCTCATGACGAGACTGCAAAATTCACACTTTAGGGGTCTCGTGATAGTATTAAAATCCCTTCCAAAGCCTAACTGGATATGCATTAGGAGTAACAGTATACTAGATAGCTTTGTGAACAAACACTGAATTCAAGAGACACTTCAAGTGCCACATTGTACTAAATGAGCTAAAGACAAACACCCATGATTTATGCCAGCTAACCTAAACATACTCTGTGCGACTGCGCCTATGTATCCCATTTTACAACAGGCTTGGAAAATCTACAGAAAGAGCACAAAATTGCCAATTTGTTCTGAAAATCTATAAAAAGAAATATAAAGGAAAAATACCAACTATACATACGTTCTGTGCATATAACTAAATTTTACTACTAGTGTTTATAACAATGTCATTAACAAATTCCATTCAACTATTAAATTGCAAAGAATCATACTTCGTTTTTTCGAATAAACATAAGATATCAATAATGGAAAGGTGAGACTGCAGAGTACTGGAGAACAGAGGATTCCCCATCTAAATATCAATGGAGAAAGTTTTAGAAGAAAACTGTATCAACCACTGTCTACAATCCAAGATCAGGCCCAGAAGAGCTCCAACAATGATACTGACATAAGAACGTACAACAATTCTATCATATTGCAAGCTGCAATCAGAAACTCTCTTTCAGAAAACCCTATCATTCTTTTCAACCATGGAAAACCGCAAAATAGCCAAAGAAGCCAACAGCTAATATCTCTCATGCCAATAGTACAGTTCAGCACAACATAGATGCATTTTACATAAAGGGTGACAAAAGAATCAAATGTGTCGAGAGAGAAAAAAATTCAAGCATACACACTCACACATAAAAGTACTTCACCAATTGTGCCAAAATTAAAAGGTACTCCATATCCATAGCTTGTTTTGCTCCATCCCTCGAGCTTCCCAAATAAATTTGAGTTGTTTGAACTACGAAGAGTGCAAGATGGGTGTTGTTCATGTTTCACACTAAAACTCCCACATAATATGAGCAGATTAGCTAACTAAGAAGTGAAATCCAAATATTGTTTTACACATTTTGTGTGTAAAAATATAATATGAGGATGACATTGTCCAATAAAATCGTCACTCCATCTATCATCACCCAAAAAGGAACCAAAAAAAAGAAGCCACCATTACTCCGACCAGAGCAAACAGGGGCTTTATAAATCTCCAATCATGCAATATTTGTATAGGGAAATAGGCAGCCAGATCAAAAAGTTAAGAACTTTAGCATTCTATGATATTGAATTTTGATCAGTACAAGACATGGCATGCATGTATTCCTCCGCAGTTTATGTCTTTTGCCTTATTAAACATAAACCTAGTAACAAAATATCAACTTCTTCGTCTAGTTTTCCCAAATCAACTTTTTTATTCCAAATATACAATTTTCTAGATTCCAATGCTTGCTACAATAACCTCGACAAAGATTTTTAATTCACCTCTCGCATGTTCCCGAAGCAAAGTTCATTCTGAAATTCCTAAATGAGTTTTCCATTGGCATATCCAAATTTTCTCCACACATGATAATGTCCATAAAGCGTAGTCCCACCTCAAACCAGCAGAAGTGGAATACATAACTTAGAGTTATACTTATACTACAATTCTCATGGTGACTACAAAGCTATGCAGGAATAATAAACTGTAAACAATCTAATTTTATACAGGCCTCCAGCTTCTGTGATTCATCCAAGTCTACTACAACATAAATGTAAAAGGAAAGGACTCTCATGTGGATCAGCCCTAACAACTGTTGCAGCGTAACCCAGTGCTAACCAGTTTTGGGGGGGGATACAATCTGACATCAACAGTACTTCAAGAGCTGTTTCAGGAACTTAGAGGATGAAATTAAGGTTTTGACTAAGAATTGACTGTGTGTCTAGACAAGGATACAACCAAACAAAGGAATCATCAAGACTTGACAGCTTAATTGTGGGTGCAAATACCATAGACAGTACAGAACAAGCCCTAAAAAAGACCTTGGATATTAATCTTCATTTAGACCGCAGGCCTCAGATGAGATCAAGCACATTGAGACATACCAAGCAACTCATACTATATGGCTGAATGTACCACATTGAGGCACGCATAAGCTAAACAAAATCCTGGATTTGAGTACAGCTTCAAGTACACTTCAGTTGACTATGGAAACCTATAAACCTTCACTTTGCATACCTTGCCAGATATAATAGGAAGTGTGTCAACAATGTACAAACTCGATACACCAAGTGTCAGCTCAAGCTAACTCCTCTCCCCAGTTTTAGCTTTCCAGCTTTAAGCATAACAATAATGCAATCTTCCAATACTAATTATCAATTCCATTCAGTATTCCTCTTTTCGTATGGTCACTAATGTATCTGATATTTCCCCAAAGTGAACTTCAGAAAAGGAACCACTCAAAACTAGAATTTTTCACACATAAAACAACAAGACAAGCTCCACAGCTTAAGAAACAAACAAGAGGCAGCAAGAGTTGATAATGGCATGATACCAGAAACTTAATCAAATAACTTAAAGAGTAGCAAAGCATGTACCTATTTGAAAAGAAGTGCTATAAGATAGTAAAACTTGATAAAAAGTTATCTTACCGCTCCCTTCTTTGTTGCAGGTTCTTCATCTGCTCCTGATAATGCTTCTCTATGTATTGCTTTGCAGCCGCAACCTTCTGCTTGGTAGCGGTGGAGGGCGCTTCCTCATTGACAGGAGCTTTCGACCCCTCTTTCCCTTTACTCACAGGCCCTTCCTTCTTTTTCACCCCTTTAGCCTTATCTTTCGCTTTGAACTTGTTGAAAAACTTCTTTGCTGCATCCATCTTCTTCTCCTTTTTCCACTATCAACCAACACTAAAGCAAGTACTCAGACTTCACTACCACTACTACTGTAAACTAGAGCTTCATCAATGAAGACTGACAGATCCCACAATCAAACACGTTCTCGTTCTTCACTCTTTGTTGCTGGGCAGCAGCCAATTTTGGCAATTTTTAAACCTAACTTGTACCAACCCAGTTACAAATTAGTGAGTTTGCACATCCAACCCAATTTAGGGAAAGAACCATAATTGCAACAAAGGGGAGAGACAAAGAGTGAAAGGGAAGGATTTCACAGTAATTCTAACAGGCAAAAAGGGCATTTCTCAGAAAAGCAAAAATTTACATCATTGGCACATCCATCTCCCTTTCAACCACCAACTACCACTAAACCAGCTCTAATATATTGAGTAACTACCGGTTGAACAAACAACAAAATCCCTAATCTCTACATTAAGCCCTTAATTCTCCTCCCTTTGCTATTAAGACTGAACCATTGCACAAATGCAGTTGCTGAACCTAACTTGTACCCACCAAATGCTGTGCAAAATCAGTGAATTCCTTCACCCAATTTCAGTCCAAAGAAATTCAAAACAAAAATCAAGAATCACATCCATTCTAGGAAATAACTATCAACAAATTAAGCAACCAAATTGCACATTCGGAGCAAAAAAAAAAAAATTAGACATATCCTCTTCATCAAAACCGCTAACCACAAAATTCAATTGAATTCAACCATAAAAACAAAAAAAATGAAGAAAAGTAAAAGGGTCACATGGCAGCAAATTCGTATCAGACGAAAAAGAAATGTCTTTTCACACAAACAAAAATAAAAAATAAAAAATAAAAAAAATGAGATTGAGACAGGGATCAATGAGTAAGGGGGAGGGCAGAAGCAAACAAAAACCCTAGAATTTCTGGCAAAAGTAGAATTGAATCAAGGAGGAAATTGGGGTCAAAGCAGGAGAGAGAGAGATTACCTAGAGAGAGAAAGTAGAGGAGTGAAGAAGAATTGAAGAAGAGAGAGAAGAAGTGAAATGAGGCGCCAATTTCGGTGTTAGAAGAAGAAAAAAATGGAGAGTGAATGTGTTTTTGTGTTTATGTGAATGTGAAGAAGAATGAAGAAGAAGAAGATGCATCAACGACGACCACTTTGTGTATTGTGTATTGTGTATTGTGTTTGTGCCCGGAAGCTTTGCTTTGCCTTTGCATGATCCCCGCATTTTCTCTCTCCTCGCCTTTTCTTCTTCTCTTTTTCTTTTTCTTTTTCTTTTTCTTTTTTTCTTATCTTACCACCCACCTCAGTAATTAATTAATTTTACACTCACTTTTGAAAGAAAGCACACTTTTTTAGGGGATGGTTTTTTAAATTTTTTTACCAGGGAGGCCAATGGTGCAGTGCATGAATAAATACTGGTTAGTTTTTATTTTGAGAAATTTTATAAAACAAATTTTATCTTATTCACAACTACTAATTTATTTCTAGAAAGAATTTTAATGGGGAACCCCCTTATATAATATATTTTTTTTGTAAAAAACCCCTGATGCACGGCATCGGGTATTTCATGAATAAATTTGTGTAGGTGTTCCCCGTGAGGCTTGATAGGGGTCAAACTTATTCGGATAAAGTCCAAAGTCCAGACAAATCCAAACCGAATTAGTCGGTTTGGATCGGACTTTTTGTAATTCGGATTGGATTCGGACTCAAAAAATAAAAAATTTGGACTTTGGATTTGGATTTGGACTTGACCCTTTGGAGTCCAAAATCCAAAG
>BSSO01007556.1:0-10885 GCA_030267885.1 Mesembryanthemum crystallinum | reverse complement strand
CTTTTATAATAAAAAATTTGCGCCTCGCGTCCGTGAGGCGTGCGCTTTCGCCTCGCGCCTCGCGCCTCGACTTTAAGGACCCTTTGCGCCTCGGTGCGCCTCGCGCCTTTTAAAACTAAGTCGAGGAGAGTGTTTTATCTGTCTGCCTACTATTATTCAGCATCTATAGACTCGGTATATGGGATTTGCGGGGGCTAAGGAGGTCAGGATGTTGTGGCGGTGTGCTATCTTTGCTATACTATGGTGCTTGTGGTTGGAAAGGAATGCTCGGATTTTCTCTGGGGTTTCCAACCACACGGAGTTCGTTTGGGATCAAGCTGTGTACTTGGGCTCCTTGTGGGCCAAAGCTGCTGGGGCTTTTAGGGGGTGGCTACTTACTGGTATTTTGCGCCATTGGGGCGATTTGTATTTAGTTCAACTTTGGAGGACTCTTGTCCTCTTAGCTTGTATTTGTTTCTCTTATTTTTTTTAAAAAAAACTTTTTCTTAAAAAAAAGAAAAAAAGGAGATATCATCAGTAAGCGTCCTAAGCGGACTTATAGGTGCAGACTGCAGCCTAGTTCTGTTGGCTTCTTGTTAATTCAAAGCCCAAAGTAAGTATTAATCTATG
This sequence comes from Mesembryanthemum crystallinum, assembly GCA_030267885.1. NCBI lineage: Eukaryota > Viridiplantae > Streptophyta > Magnoliopsida > Caryophyllales > Aizoaceae > Mesembryanthemum > Mesembryanthemum crystallinum. The sequence continues at coordinate 10,276 of BSSO01007556.1, read as the reverse complement.
CTTTTGTATTAGACAAAGGGAAAAAAAGAAGATTTCCACTATGATCATAGTTCATTTATCTTGAGCTGCGTCAGTCAACTTTGTGTTTTGTATAACATTCCGATTGTTTCAATGGTCCTGATGATTAGGAATCGAGTTTCCAATTCATTTGTGGGATTCTTTCACAAGTCATCTCCATCTTTTATGCTTTCATTATGTGTGGTGGGCCTGGTGGCTCTCCGCCTCTCCGTGTAGGTATTAGTTTTTTGTCTCTTTCCCTCGTACTTGGTTCCTTACATATGTTTTTTTATTTCTTCATGACCAATGAGAATATCAATTTTTATTAGGCAACTAAGTGCCAAGAATGATGATTCCAAGTACAGCTAGAGGCCTAGAGAGCTCAAACACAAACCTCTGTAGAACACAAATACAGAAACACCCAGATTAGGCAAGAGTAACAGTAGTAAAAGAGAGACAAACAACATGGAAGATAAAAGTCAAGCATTTAAGGACACAATTCTTCCAATTATTTTTGTAGCCAAAAGTTTAACCTCTGTGTTTTGATCTCTGATCAATGTTGAACTTTAGCAGCAGCCAAGGAATGCATAATATTGTTGATGGCATTGACTCCTGCCACCATTTCCAAGGTATCTCATGCTTCTTATTAAGCTAGTCAACTAAAATTAGTTGGGACACACTCAATTACGGTTTTAATGATTTCCAATGTTGCTTGTGCTTTAGCATTGTTATCCATGTAGAACTCCCATAACCAGCATAATTTGTTTTTTCTATTCCAGCATCAACCAATGAGCTCTACATCAGAATCTCTATGCATCGACCAACCAATGAGATGTGATGTAGCACAGTGTCGTTGGAGTAAACTATTTGGTGATACCTGTAGGCTCAGTTTTGCCAATATATTGTTTCAGTGTTCTTGCAGACTTGGTTTGTGGGTTCTGGGAGGGGGAAGAGAAGCTGTGTTATGGTGCATATGGCTTGAGAGGGATGTGTGTATAATTTCTGGGACTACTATTTCTCTTAAGGTGCTTGGGATAGGGTTATTTATATAGCTTTTTTATGATGTAGAGCACCAAAGGACCTTATTGAGGTCCAACAGAACTTGTAATCATTCAATTTACGGAGAACACCTTGTCCTCTTCTAATTTTTGTCACTCATTAATATAAAAAATTCTATATATCTCCCTACAACCTGCAGGCTGAGGTTTTACAAAGTCTGGAGCCATCGACATCGAGCTTGATTTAGCTAGAGGGAGGGGGCTCCAAACTGTATGCATCTGATCAAGCTGATGGTTGAGCTGTAGCTACAAAATAAATCACTGAAGAGACCAAAGTGGGACAACGGAACACCATAAAATCACAAGCACCCAGGTTCAGTTTTACTTTGCGCTACTTGGAGGGAATCTTCGATCTGAGACCTTTTGGGAACTAGTGGTTCAAAGGATGCCTAAGCGGCTAGATGGATGGAAGAGGTTCCATTTCTCTTTGGGAGGTTGCATATTACATTGCTACATTCTTGTTTAGTTAGCATCCCTTGTACTATCTGTCTTTATTTAGATTGCCTTTGACTGCTGCTATGAGGATTGAGAAGCTAATGCGGGATTTTTGTGGTCAGGGGCTGATGGTGACAAAAATGATCATTTAGTGAGCTGGGATCTGGTTTATAGGCTGAAGATGTAAGGGGGTTTGGGATGGGATGATTGATTTCAGGGAACATTGCTCTAGTTGGTTGAGTGGTTACTCTCATTGACACGAGCTCTCTTTGACATCGAGTGATTAGGAGTAAGTATGGCTGCATAACAATGGGTGGGATGCAAAGGTTGTGGTCAGGGTTAAGCATGCTTGTCACACAGGTTTCTTCTCTTTCTTTTGTTGAGTTGTGTGCTCAGAATGGATTGGGGATTCAATTTTGGGAGGATGTTTGTATGGAAGGATAATTGTGGTACGAGGTTCCCTTGATGATTGGGACGTACAGAGAATTGATTGTTTCAGGCTTCAGCTCTCTACCCTTCATGATGCTTATGTTTCTGTGTTTTATATTCCTCATGATAATTCTTCAGATTTGTGCTTGCGAAGGTCTCTTGATGACTGGGAAGTGCAAGAGGTGACATCTTTTCTAGCTATCGTGGAAAGTATGTGAATGGCAGATTCTAAGTCTGGAGGGGTGTTTCTTACTAGAGCTTTTTCCTATAAGCCATTTCTTCAATGTCTAGGGAACCCTTCTCAGTAACCTGAGTTCCCTATTGCTAACTTTCTTTGGAAAGTAGAGGTTTACTATTGATGTTATCTTGTATCATTTTCCTTCTCCCGAGGTTCTGAATGAGGTGGAGTGGATGTTCAAGAGCTTGGATAACTGTCCATGAAGATGTGTTTTGGGGAACTTTCTTGGTTAATTGCTTTGCAGTACCCTTGCTTCCGGCTTTCATTTCTTATTTTGTTCTTTTTTTTTGAAATAGGTAGACCTCAGTTTTTAGCGGGCTTCTCTCTCTATATTCATAGAAAGCTGCTGAATCATGTCAATAGTTTGGTGACAGGAGGTTAGACTTTATGATTTTCTACATCTTGATGTTTATATGTTTCACTGTTTATTCAATGAAATTCTCTTGTTGAAAATAATAGATTTTGTGACATTGTTCATAATATTGGTTGGTGACACTCGGTGTTATTATTTGCATATCCACTCAAGAGTGAATCATTTTCTGTTGCATGGTTTGCTTTTGATCAGTTAAAATTATTTCCTTAAAAATACTTAAAATTTTGTTGTAGTTATCATAGGTAGTAGAATAGACTTTGTGATGACAAATGTCTTGCAGTACTCATCATGATATGGTGGTAGTGCTCTAGCACACGGGTTGAAAAAAAAAAAAAAAAAAAAAAATCTGTTTGTTGGTGATTATTTATATTCTTGTGAGCCTGTATTTTTAGCGGAAGGTAGTTTCACTTGGAGTTGTTTGTAGGAAGGTAGGTCTAGTTTGAGTTCTTTGTAGATTTAACATCCGTTTTTTTNTTTTTTGCGTTGTAATAGAAATTCCGTTTGGAACTCTGTTAACATCCTTTCCCTCTGCCTTTAACAGAACTGGAGTGATGTCTGTTGAACCTGAAATATGGGTGGTGTGGAGCATCATATATCATAGCCGTATGTTTTTTTTTTTGGCTAAATATAGTCCTATGTACATTTGATAGTATGAGGAAAATTCTTTACAACATACTGGATTTGAATGCTTATTGTCAGTTGTAATGACGTAGCAACAGTATACAAAAGAGAAAGAAATGCAAAAAGAGTTCCTACTGGAAGAAGTAAAACTTTAACACTAAAGAACACAAGAATTTGGCAACCATTGGGAAGCGTCGCTGCGGTGTCCTCATTTCTGGGCTTGTAAATGTGCAGACTCGTCATTGACAAGCTCGACTATCAAATCTTTGAAAATTAGTCGTTCAATGTCTAATACTAATCCTGATTTCTCACTACTGGCATCTGTCCAGTTTGCTGATGTGTGTGTCAGATCCTTCCCTATGATGGTTGTCAGGAAGTCATCCTCATCATCCAAGCTCTGATGTAAGTTGTTAGTGTGGAGCTGATCTATTTCTTTGAACATCTCCTGCAAGAGCTGCTTGCCAGTTCTAAACCTCGACAATGAGCTCAAGACTGGATGTGGCTTAGATCCGAACCCTGTGGAAGACAGTTTCTCAGATAAAGTTTCATTGACCAAATCAAATATTAGTCGCCTCATGTGCCTGTTATTAGTTTTTGTGAGTAGGTTTGATCTGCTGCTGGATTCATTATCTGAAAGAAATCTGCTTCCTTTGGTTTGCTCCAGGACAAAGAACACACTGGGGTTGATTGCTTCCTTTGATTGGTGAACACGATGAATGGCCTCGGTTATATTTAGATCATCTAGGAATCTTGAGACTGAAAGTAACTCAACCACGTATGCCTTTTCGGGATTTACTTCCTCATGAAGAGGAATAGCAAATTCTATATTTCCGTTTTGGTTGTGGTTTAGTTGCCAGAATGTCTGAGCTGACTGCTTGAACTTCTCTAGCTTTTGGTGATCTCTGCCGTTGCTGAAGCTTGGTCTTATGCTGTGAGGTAAATCATTCAGATCAATGTCCTTCCACTCTGCATTAGTAGGTATTGCAGTATTCTCATCATCTACAGAAAATATAAAGATCAGAGCAGTGAATCAACACATCACTCCCCCTTTTTCACTAGGTTTTGGAGTCATATCAGTGGGCGTTTTAAATCAAGAACTAAACTCAATAAAAGAACAAGTACATAATTGCATTGCTCATAACGGAAAGTTTCATACTATTCCTATCCCTTGTGTATGTGATTTTTATCTCTTTCTCTGAGTGTGTTTGTAAAATTTGTTATTGCATAGACAAAATCTGGTATTGGCATCAGCTGGTAAGCTGTTTTTGAAGGTTGATCTCTAGGGTTCTATTATATGTGGGCATGCAGGTTAATGAATATTATGGTTATTGAATTTAGTTATTGTGATTCCAGTATTCATTTTGATCCCTCACAGCATATGTATCCAATGGAATTGGCTTCCTAAGGCCCTGTTCGGGGTGGTTGCCAGTTGCCAGTTTTTGGTTTTGAAAAATTTTCAACTCTTTGTAGAAATTTATTTTAAAGCTGAATTTTTTTGTGCTTACAGTTCCCTGCTTGATTTTCAAAACTGACTAACAGAAAACTGAAAACCAAAAAAAGTGGTTTCCAAAAACTGGTTTTGAGTTTCCAAAAAAACTAAAAACTGGCAACTGGCAACCACCCCAAACAGGGCCTAAGCTAATTGTTTGGGCCATTTGATTGGATGATAATTTGCTATGAAACAATGCCATCTTTACCTCTAAAAGCTGTTGGTTTCTTTTTCACTGGAGACGGTGATTCATCTCCATAGAAGTTTGCATCAAGAACTGAGACAGGGCTTGGTTGCTCCCGTATAGCAATTGTTAGTTCTGTGAATGACTCATCACTTGGTACTCCTTGACTCTGTTGTTAAAAGATTTATTAGTGGTGCTGAACTCATGAGAAAGGATATGAAATGGCAATAAAGTTTATTATAGAATGGAAAAGTCAAAGAAATGAAACTTACTTTGTTGTCACCGGCTTCCCACAGGGTCTCATATTTCATGCCTGATTGATAAGAGCTTGTATTTACTATGCCAGTCTGAGAGGCCAAGCTACTCTTCATTTCGGATAATAAGGAATTTGCATTTCCTCGTTGGCTTAGGCATGCTGATTCAGTGCTGAACTCACTAGATTGACAATCATTCTCCTGCAAGATTGTTGATTTTCTTCCTAGCTTTTTATTTTGAGAGCGTGGTCCCATAGCATGCTGGCTGTGCTGTTTGGTACTGGAATCCAATGTTGTTGCAGAAGTATGGCGATGGTTTTCAAGCAAACTGTTTCTGCGGTATATGTTAGTGCTCACACTCTCTGAGATCTTTGGTGAGTTTGTGAAGTTCACCTTGGTCATATGCTGAGGTGCTTTTGAAGTTTTTATCGACCTTGGGATCCCTGATCCAGAATCCCTACGATTAGCGCAATGAGCTTGACATCCAGGGTCTTTTAAAAGGTAGACTTCAGGTGTTAAATCTCGTGTTCTCTTCGCTACTGATTCCTGGATAGTATCTACAGAGTGAGCAACCCTGAGTCGGTGAAGTCCTGGTAAGGGTACATCACGTGTGATAGGGGATGCTGCTTTAATAGCTGGCTTTGATTTTATATCTTCAAGGTGTCGGGATCCTTTACTAGTGTGTGGTAGAGGGCAGGCAGCTTGTGACTTCTTCTGGTTTGCTTTTTGTGGACCTTGTCTGTGGCTGATGATGCAGCTGGAGGTGCTACTAGTGGATGTCTGAGAATTTGCACAACTTGAAGATTGACTCTTCTTCTTGGTCCCCATCATTTTTCCCTTGTGCATTGTGTCAAGTATCTGTTTAAGAGCTCTGAGATCCTTCCCTGACTTTCTAAAATCAATATCAGCCAACCTTTTCTCCATTTCACCGTACAGACTGAGAGAGTGATTTTGAGGTTCTGGGTTAACTTCCTGATGTTCTATGGAGACTGTTGCAGGTGGCTTAGGCTTGGGCTTAACAGTCAACTCGGCTTTGTTTAATCGTGGAGTTGTAGAATCCCTAAAATTATTTCTCGGGGAGTCTAAAACTCTGATCACTTTGCTTTCTTCGATCCTTCTTGATGATCTTGACAAGGAATCAAGTGTTCCACAAATGCTGGACCCATCTGGCTCTAATTGGCTCTTGTTGGTCGGAGTACAATCTGGAAGAGCCTCCAGTCCCATCAACTTTGCAACAATGTTAGACGGTGACCTGTAACTTCCTGGCTCCTCTCCCCGCAAGTCTCTGAGGAGCGAATCCTTTTTAGATTCAACTTTGCATTTGTTTATGGTTCGTTGCCTACTGTCCAGTGACAGCCTTGGGAGGTCTCCAAGCTTCAAACCAGAAATCAAAGTCTCCCTTGTTTCCGTGCCATCATAAGACAGACGAGGTGCATCCTTCTTTTTCCTCAAAGGAGTTGCAGGAGCACTCTGGTTGGAACTGATTGAGCGAAACGACTCGTTCAGCGCAGCACGTCTTGGGCTGCTGTCCAGTTTGGAAGACTGCAGAAGAAGTCTGGGAGAGTCAATATGTGTTTTGGTTTGGATGTGTCTCCCCATTTGCTGCTCTCTTTTCACAGTTTTAATTGGCGATGCACAGTTTTGGGTTGTCGAGTCTTTGAAGACAACTTGGTTCTTGTGCGATCGATGTCTCATGTTTTGTGATAAATTTGATCGTGGCTGAATCTGGTTCACTCTGCAATCATGTGAACTGACTTCGGTGAAAGTGGTTGCACTAAATCGAGATTCTCCCGATTTGGCTGCTGAATCATATTCCAGCGATGACAATATTGTGGAACCAACAGAAGATGAAAATGAGGCTCTGGAGGATTCTTCCTCGTTCTTCTGCAGCTCTTTTGCAACCTTCTTATGCTTCTCCTGCAAATTGCAAGACAAATCAACTCCCCAGGAAAGTATCTTGTATGAGTTCATTTAACTTGACAAGAAGCTGATGTAAATATGTTGATAATCTTACCTTTGTTCTCTTGCTAGTAGGATTGTCATCTTTGCCTTGCTGACGACTTTCACCTGCAGAACATGATACAGGGCTTCAGATCCACTGCTCTGTATGAGAATTCAAAATAAAATGCATCATCTTTTTTTTTCTTTTTTGATATCATAAAATGCATAAATCGACTTTTAAATTGTAAAAGCACTGCCATATATGCTGAAGAAAAACTGTGGCAGTGTTGTGGATGGTAGTGGTACAGTGAAGTAATCACATGATTTGGCCCGTAATCCCCCTCTAAGAAATTTTGGGAGCCCATTCTGTGACAAGTTGTAACCACCCTTTTTGTGAGAATGAGAATACAGAATTTGGGACTACTAGTTTCTACCCTTATACTAATAACACATACCAGTTCATATGGGTGGCGAAAACCGAAAGAAATCAAAACTCATACTTGAACAAATGACTGAATCAATGCCTGAGAACACTAAGCATTACATTGATCATATCATGTAGAGAACGACACTAAAACAACCATGAATATGATGTCATCACCAATGATCTCAAACATAAATCTCATCTAAAGAAAGAACTATTACAATCAAGAAATCAACCACATATGGAATCTAACGGTAAAAGTTGTCTCGATAACTAATTTAAGATCTAAGATCAAACTCAGGAATGGATAATTAGGGGTATGAATATCATGCTTGACCATATGGAACACTTCTCATTTGCAAGTGTCAGACACTAGTTTCTGATGTTTGCCATAACATGGAGAGTAGCAACAACCAAGAAAAACTCAAAACATCAACTTAAATCATGCTTAGTTTGTGGGCAGGAAAATTAATATCCATGTATTTTGAATAAGTTGAGTTCTCTCGAAAAGTCTTATTCCTCGAAAATATTGTCCTTCCAACCAAACCGAGCCTAAACAAATAAATTAGTATTAGTTAATTTAATTCTTGAAGGCATTTTGGATGCCTCTTGTCAGACTTGGCTCAGAAACTGTGGTGCCCTGTTCAGAGATGCATATTCTTGGCTTTTTATGGGCTGCATTTACTGCTGATGCATCTGTTTAACTGATATTAATCATTTTGTCGAAGGCTCAGTCATTCCACTCTTTATGATTTCTTTTTTTTGAGCGACACTCTTTATGATTTCTATTTACAAACAGCTTCACGGGGAAGGGGAAGAAAATAAATTGAAATGAACAATTGTGATTATTCAGATATTATGATTTTCACTCTTACCTGGAGGAAGTCTCCTGTTGGTGAAATGGTGACGGTCGAACAAGTGAAGAAATCCATTCATACATCCAATCTGCTTCTGCAGGTTTGGGTTGTCGTCTGACAACGAATAGAGAAGCTTTGTAGACATTGTATTTCTTGATTCTTCTTTTATGCCTGTTAATAGAACAAGGACACAGCTGGAACTTGCATGTTTTGGTATAGTTATAAGAGTAACTTTCCTTTTGATACCATGGAGAGAAATCCAAATTCAGGTAAATATAGAGTATGAAAATCAGAGGAAATGGTGACTACTCTTTTGTTTAGTTTGTGATTTCATAGAAAGAGGGAAATTTGGATCAGAAAGGCTTATGGCAGAAGTTGAGTGGAGTATGAATGGTGGAAGTGGAACCAACTATGGGTTCATACAGAAAGTTGCAGGGGCATTAAGGAGGCAGAAGACCCAAGAAGGCATGTTTCTGGATATTTTCACAGATCAAAAAGAAATTCTTCTAACTGTAATGCTTTGTCTGTTGGTTCTGTGAACTGTCAAGGAAAGGCAGCTACTGCTTCAGTAATATAGTATAAATCAAGTCTGCTTGGTACTTGACTTTGGGAATTGTGACACCTATCATCTTTCTTATTGGAGTGTTTATTGGTAAAATATCATATATTAGTCCGTCCCAATACTGGTATTGGTAAATAAATAACTCGCATTGAGTGAGAAAAAAGTAGTACTGTGACATAAAAATTGGTACAAGGGTAAGTAAAATGTGGTACGGAATAGAAAAATAGTACTCCACTAGAACACGAAAAAGTGATACTAGCATGTGCTTGATACAAAAGTCCGATTGACAAGTGACGAATTGTTATTTAATACTCCCTTCATTCACTAATGAAGGTTACGCATTCCGTTTTTACACGCTCCAATTTTGGCCAAAAAATTCCTGAAAAGTACTAAATTATCCTCAGATTTTTCTGTCTCATCAACAAGTCACTATCACTTTTACACCCATTAAAATAAGGGCAATTTGGCAATTTCATTCTCTCCTTAAATTTTGTGCCCAATAATATATGCAATTTTCATTAGTGAACGGATAGAGTAGTAATTATTATTAGGACGAGTATTATAAAATGAAGTCTGCGTGCTAAAGAAAAAATGCGTATGTGGGCAATGTGGGTGGTGGGTATATGAATATCCTCATGTCATGTATGAGGGGAGGGTGGACCAGTCTTTGATGATTCATGTGGCCTACCACTACAAGTCCTTTATGATTCATGTGGCGTCTGTCAGAACAGCGGACCTAAAGGAACTGCAAATGAGTTTACAGCAAGGAAGCTCGAGAAGAAGCTTACCACTGCCGCCTCTATAAACTATTCGTCTCATCTAGGCTTCTCGACTCAACGTTGAAATAAGTTATTATTAAGTTTACATATGTGGAGTGGACTTTCTTTTGCGGATGCGAGGTTAATAAAAAACGATTTGCGGGGGGAAAAGTCCATGTTGATGGTGGGAGACCTAATTAAATATTTATCTCCTAGTAATCTCGTTGATCCTATTTGGCCATTTTGTATTCAATTCACAGTTCAGTTTAAGGTTATACTCCCTCCGACTCAAAATCTCCTAGGCAATTTTTATTTTTGTCCGACTCGAAATCTCCTAGGCATTTCTATTTTTGGACTATATTTTCCCTCAAACTTACAACATTACCCTTCTTCTATTATTACAAACATTTTGGAGTAACAAAGTTTACATTTAATTTAATTTAGGATAGATAAGTTCATTTTTTTTTTTGTTCAATTAAAAACCAACCATTAATACTCCCTCCGTCCCCCACTTACCTTAACAAAACTACCAAAATCAAGTCCCCTACTTACAATAACATAACTATATTTTTCTCATATTCTCCCTTATTTACCCCCCCACTATCCCTTACATGCATTAAAAAATTATACTTTCTCTCTCCAATCACTCTCTCTAT
>BSSO01007555.1:0-10885 GCA_030267885.1 Mesembryanthemum crystallinum | reverse complement strand
ACAAAAATGTCAACTATGAATCAAATGAGATCTAAAGGGTAAAGAAAAAACCCATTTGGAAAATTTTTGCAAGGGCAAATCGGTCCAAAAATCCCATAAATTGGCCGGAAAATTGAACAAAGGGGGTTGGTCATGGCCAAAGTAACTTATAAGGGGGTTGCCCACAAAAAAAACTATATAAGGGGGATTTTTAACAAAAATTGTATTATATAAGGGGGTTCCTCGCAAAAAACTCTTAAATTAATTGCAAAAGAAAAATAACAAGTTATCACATTTAAATATACCATTGAAGTTGTCCCATTAATAATTTTTTCATCGCTAATTAAATTATCGGATAAACTTAAAAAAAGAAAAACTAATTTGTCCTTTATTGTTGAACAAAAAATACGTAAAAGTAATAAACGAAAGTGAATATGTCATAAAACTAGAGTTTATCTTTTTCTCATATATTTTGGCTAATGAAATACTTTTATCTTAAACAATAATATAATTCATATATGTATACTGCACAATAGACACATACACAATCACATTAACATCCCATAACCATAATATAACCTAAGATTAAAACGTAATTGGACTACACAACCAAAACTCGACATCGATATTCTACATAGACAAAGTCATAAATGCTAGTATTTTATATTACCTTTATTATACTTTAAGATATTTTTTTAAAAGTAAAAACAATCTAAAATAAATTACAAATTAAGAAAAATAGTCAGAGCCGGTCATATCATGTTATAGGCCCTAGGACAAAAAATAAATGAGGAGTCCTTTACGAACCAATGTTTTGCTAATGTGTACAATTTAGTGTGTTTATAATATTACAAATCTAGATAAACACTCCCATAAAAAAAAAATCTAGACAAACACGTCAATTTTTTGTGCTAAGATTTTCGTGCTTCGCCTTATATTACTAAAACATCATACCCGCTATTGTATTAAATAAATTAAGTCACCAATTCCCAAAAATATTAGTGTTACCTACTGCGAAGTGAATTTGATACTTGATGTTGCTAATCCAAAGAAATCAACTAGGAAGTGGTTTGATAAAAGGTTTTAAACTTGGTAAACTTAGTGTCTCTCTCCTTGTTTTTGGGTATATGAAAAGCTAGTGTCCCACATGGGTATATAAGGAGTTGTTTCGGTTTATAAAGAGTTTACTTCCAACTAGTATGTAAAGAACTCCCCTTATGGATTGGGCTAGTATTGAGCCTCTCCACGCGCGCGTCGCCGCTGTTGTTCGACCGGTTTGATTCAATTCGTGACACGTGCACGGTGTGGTGTGGCTTAGTTTTAGGCAGGTCCCAACTGAGAGTACAATTTTATTAGACTTCTTAGTTGGTGAAATATCCTAATCCCTTTTTATTTCATCCATTGAATTTTTCAAACGTTTTCCTGGCCCTTGATTCTCTCTCACGTTTTATAACCGATCCTTTATTTACTCCATTAATTACTCCATTATTGGGGTGGTGGGTAGAAGGTTTATTTAAACAGTTTTGGAGAAACTGATTTTACATATAGAAAAACCTTCTCTTTTCTTCACCAATTGTGAGCGATTTTGCGAGTTCTATCTCCATTCACTCGAGTGCATGGGTTCGTGGAGTATTATGTAAACTTTGGGGGGCGACGCCTTCTAGATTGCACCTAGTCCGGGCGAAATTCGCTCTAAGGCAGTGAATCCTTTCACGGTACATCTACATCAAATTTCCTCCTGACATTTTTCTTTTGCCCTATTTTCAGTGAGTATTTTTCCAACAATTTAGAAGCGAATTTCTATCACTGAAATCCACCATAGCCTTCACTCTAACCAAATTGATCCCTGATATGTCTAAACTGAAACCTCTCGATAGGGACCAATTTTAAAAAGGTGGTCTCAAAGGATGCTGATTTTCCTTGAACAACCCTGATTTGTCCAAACTTGAACCTCTCGACGGGACCAATTTCAAAAGGTGGTGTTAAAGGATGCTGATTTTTCTTGAATAACTTGAAGTCGATTATGTACTCTACAACGAATCTCCTGCGCCTGCCGACTAGTTCAAAACAATCATTGTGGATAATACCCCTGATCCTAAGAAGGATAAAGGGAAAGAAATCGATCCTGAAATCATTGACAAATACGACAAAGATAACAAAACTGCAAGGGGCCAGATGCTGAGTCACATGACGAACCCCATATTTGATCTGTTTATCAAAAATAAGTCTGCCAAGTTCATATGAGAGAATTTACATAAAAAATATGGGGCTGACGATGATGGAAAAAAGAAGTATGTTACCGGCAAGTGGCTGAAATTTCAGATGGTTGATGACAATCCAATCATGGAGCATGTCCATGAGTACGAGAATCTGGTTGTGGACGTGATTGAAAAAGGTATGAAGATGTGCGAGATTCTCCAAGCCAATGTTCTGATCGAGCAGCTACCTGAGTCATGAAACAATTACCGCAACCACCTGAAGTACAAAAAGAATGATATCTCCCTCGAAGAACTGATCTGTCACATGAAGATCGAGGAGGCAAACAGATTGAAGGATAAGGATGCTCCTCCCTCTAATGAACTTGTTATGGCTAACATTGTTGAGTCTTCTATTCCTAAAAATGATAGGTTGAAAAATAATGTTCCAGTGAAGCAGAATCAGAAAAAGCTGGGAGTTCAGAATAAAAATTCTAGAAATTTCAACAAAGGCACCAAGGACAAGAGTAAGGTGAACTGCTACATATGCGGTAAACCGAGACTACTAATGCTATCACTGTGCCGATGCCCAGCATAATCAGAAAAAGGAGCAGAACAAACCGCAAGCAAACGTGGCTAAACATAGTGAAGTTATTGCTGCTGTTGTTTCCGAAATTAACCTGGTCGGAAACAAGGCAGAATGGGTGGTCGATACTGAAGCGACCAACCACTTTTGCACCAATAGAGAGATGTTCCTGGAGTATGAGAAAGCTGCCGATGGCGAACCAGTTTTTATGGGGAACTCCAGTAGAAATTTAATTTATATTACATAAATACTTAAATGGTTTATGCTAATTTTCAAAAGTATATATATATATATATATATATATCGGATTTTTATGTTCTAAAAGTTTCAGAAATTTGAATGGGAGATTTTGAATAATCATTTTAGCAATGAATTATTATGGGAGATGCAATAAAATCAAGGAAATTCTCATTTCCTTATTCTTTCCCCAAAATCACGTCAATTGCCTTATGCCCCTTTGACTGATATACCAATTTTAAACTGTTCAATTCCCTCTCAATTCCCTCCTTTCTATCAAACACATTTTCCCTTACTGTTCATCACCCTACAATCACCATCCTCGTCACTCTCAATCTCACAAAACACCACCATCGCTAGCACGACGGGACTCGCAAACGCCACCACCACACGCAACACCAGCGCCACTACCGCCACCATCATCTTCTCTCTCTCTTTCTTGCGTGAGTATATCATCTTCTCCCTCTCGGTTTCTCTTTCTAGTTTCCTATGTTTTTCAATCTCATTTACTCACTTACTAAAATGGTAATCATCACAGCCACCGAGTGTTATCACCGCCACCAATCTCGCCACCAATAACTACCTTTGAGCGCCAGTACTGCCACCGCGCTCACTCATTGTTCTGTAGAAACGCTCTCTCTCCACTCTGTTTTTGTTCCCTGTTCGTTCCCCCTGTTCGCGTCCTCCAGCCCAGACCGGAACCACGCAGTTCCGGCGCCCACCATCCACCGCTCGACCGTCGGCTGACGGCCAGGCTTAAGCCAGGTCAGGGACTGAGTGTCCCTGTCCATCTTCTCTGTTTCAGACCTGTAACGGGTCTATTTCAATTCAATTCAAAAAAAAAAAAAAAAAACCCAGAGCTTCATGGCGGTAGCAATCGGCATCACTACCGGCGACCAACCACCACGGGTGGTCGGGTCTCGCTCCCGCACCAACGTGGAAGCCATGGGAGCCACCTCCACCCATTCTTCCTCTTTCTGTTTTGCAAAATCTATAAACCAGTGATATGTTTTGTTATTAAAATTAGGATTTTTTGTGGGGAACCCCTTATAAAATAGACTTTTTGGAAAAAAAAAAACCCTCTTATATAAAATAAACTTTGTGGGGAACCCCCTTATAAAAACAAAATGCCATGATGGACACACCTTAAGTAGTTTTTCGGCCAATTTAAATGAAGTTTTGACCGATATACCTTCATCCTTTAAGTACATATTTTATATTTTAAGCAAATATATGCTTAAAGGCTAAGCACATTTAAATTGGTCGAAAAATGACTTAAGAGGTGTTCGTCATGACCTTTTGTTTTTATAAGGGGGTTCCCCACAAAAAAAAATTTATATGGGGGTTTTTTTTTTTCCAAAAAGTTCATTTTATAAGGGGGTTCCCCACAAAAACTCCTCAAAATTATATATTTTGTTATTAGAACATATTTTGTTAGGAAAAATTGCCGCCAACCCCCCTATATAATTCGCCTTTTGTGAAAACCCCCTATAAAAAAAAAACTTGTAAGGAACCCCCCATATAACCAAAATCTTTTAGTAAACCCCCTCTCCGACCATTTTTAGAATTTTCCGGTGTATTTTTATCTTTTATGACCGTTTTGCCCCTGTGTAATAGTTATTTACCATTTCCCTTTATTTTGCCCTGTTTAATGCTACTAACTGAACCCACTTCTTCCCACCTATGTAATCTCTCTCATTCTCTCAATCTCTCTCCCTCAATTCTCTCTCTCGTTTGGGTTCCATCTGAAGATCGAATTAATTGAAGAATTGACCTAGTTAAATTTCGTCCCCTGTCATCTCATTATATGTGTTAATTTATCTCATCTCACTGTATTGTTTGTTATTGATAATTAGGGCTAGATACTAAATTGAGTGAATTGGGTTTTGTTGATTGTAGATAATAGAAGATTTTAGGTTGAAATTGGTAGTTAAATTGAGTAGCATTAAACCGGGTAAAATAAAAGAGAAATGCTACATAATTATTAGACAGGGGCAAACAGTCATAAAAAATGAAAACTCACCGAAAAATTCAAAAAGTGGCCGGAGAGGGGGTTTACTAAAAGCTTTTTGTGACATAGGGGGGTTCATTACAAGTTTTTTTTTGTAAGGGGGTTTTTCACAAAAGCCGAATTATATAGGGGGGTTGGCAGCAATTTTTTCATTTTATTACTAATATTTTGTTACTAGTCATGAACCTCATGGGGCTGCGGTCACAGTGGGACGGCTAATAGGTTGGGGCTTCTGCTGTGGTACAAGGTCCCTTGTTATATTGATATTGGTTATTTCTGTTGCGCTGCGGTGCTCGGACTTGTGATTTTTAGTCTTCTCTTTAGTAGTGAAACTTATGGAGCTGTGGTTATCATAAGGCGGTTAATGGGGGTGTGCACACCAGGGACAATATGATTATTATGGTCATTTGATTTGAGATTTATTTAGGGTTGCGATCCTATTTATGGAGGTTGTGATCTCCAATGGCCTTCTCTTCTCCTCATCGTAATTAAATAATTAAATTGCTTAATTTTGAAAATAAAATGAATTGCATGCGTATACTTGTTTACGTACTACCTATGTGTGAAATGAATTTCAAATGTTCAGGTAAGAAATATTTTAATGTTTTTACGGGGTAGGGTGATATTGCTTAGCTTTCTGCTAATATTTGTTGTTTTGACTTTCTTCTATTTTTCCCCCTTTTAGTTTTCACATGTGGCCTATGATGGGTCATACTGTGAGGACCGTTGCATTTTCTTTAGAATTATGTAAGTTTGGTTATTAAACATTTGAAGAATTTAATTTGGATTAATGGTTGTAATAATTTGAATTTATTTAGTTTAATTTAGACAATTTAGCAAGAGGCAATAATTAGAATAATTCCTTTTATAGACTCGCATTTATTATTTATAAATGCGACGGTAATACTCCCGAATTTTCTAATTTCTTCCCCTGAAAAATGTGTTTTAAAATGTCTGGGAATTCGGGGGTGTTGCACTTAATCTCTGGTGTCCTCCTTAACAAGGTAGGGATTAAACTTGTTTTTGAGGCTGACAAACTTGTTTTAACTAGGACACTTAATCTCTGGTGCCCTCCTTAACAAGGCAGGGATCAAACTTGTTTTTGAGTTTGACAAACTTGTTTTAACTAGGAACGGGGATTATATGGGAAAGGGATATATGTCAGGGGGGCTGTTTGTTTTAGATTCTGTTATTGATTCTGTTTTTGTTGATAATAAAGCTTCTACTTCTGCGTATGTTGTTGAGTCCTGATGTATGACATGCTAGATTAGGCCATAGAATTTCAATTCATTAAAATGTTTGCAAAACATGGACCTAATTCCTAACATGGTTAAAGATGGATCTCAAAAATGTGAAATCTGTGTTGAGACTAAATTCACAAAGAAATCGTTTAAGCTTGTGACTGCAAGACAAACTGATATATTAGAATTAGTTCATACAGACTTAGCGGATTTCAAAAACACAGAAAGTAGAGGTATTATATTACCTTTGTGGATGACCATTCAAGGTACACCAAAGTATAGCTCTTAAGGTCTAAAGATGAAGCATAATAATTTATTTTTTTTTTTTTTTTTTTTNATCAGTTAGACCGTAAAATAAAAAGGCTTTCCTAAAAGATGTATGTGAAAAAAAATGGAGTGATCCATGAAACCTCTGCCCCTTATACCCCACAACAGCATAGCTGAACGGAAAATCCGAACCCTTAAAGAAATGATGAATGCAATACTTATAAGTTTTGGTTTATCTGATGAAATGTGGGGGAAAACTATTCTTTCAACAAACCATATACTCTACAGAGTGCCTCACAAAAATTAGAAAAAACCCCTTATGAATTTTGGAAGGGCTACATGCCCAGCCTGAAATATTTGAGAGTGTGGGGGTGTTTGGCAAAAGTTGGGTATGCTGCATTTGTTGGGTATGCTGAAAACATTGGGCCCAAGACCATAGATGCCGCATTTGTTGGGTATGCTGAAAACAGTGCTGCATATAGATTTATGTGTCTATCTGCTCGTACTATGTGTGAATCTGTGAATGCTGAATTTTTTGAGAATGTATTTCCTTTAAGGAAAAGCGGCGATTCCCATGCTATTCAACCTTCTGTCCATTCATCTTCATCCATATCTATGCCTGCTTCTAGTGTTTCTAATGATGTGCATGAACCTAGGAGGAGTAAAAGGTGTAGAACTGAAACTAGGTTTAGTCATGATTTTATAACTTCATTTTTAGTTGAACTCAATGATATTGATGAATTAGATGAACTAGTTGTGTGTCTTCACATGTTAGCAGATGACCCGAAAACATATGAAGAAGATATGAGTTCTATTGATGTTGGGTTTTGGAAAGATGCCATTAACAATGAGTTAGAATCTATTATGTCTAATCATACGTGGGAATTAGTAGACTTGCCTAGAGGTAGTAAAGTCATTGGTTGCAAGTGGATATTAAAAAAGAAGCTTAAAACTGATGGTGCCGCTGAAAGATTTAAGGCAAGACTAGTAATCAAACGATTCACACAAAAGTTTGGTGTAGACTTCTTTTATACCTACTCACCTGTCACTAAGATCGCCACTATACCTGCTTTATTTGATTTGGCCTCTGTTCATAATGTGATTATACATCAAATGAATGTAAAAACGGTCTTCCTAAATGGCGACTTAAATGAAGAGATTTTTATGGAACAACCTCCGGGATTTGTAGTTCCTGGACAAGAACATAAAGTGTGTAGGCTTAAGTAGTCTTTATATAGCCTAAAACAAGCCCCAAAATAATGGTTTGAAAATTTTCATAAAACTATTCTTGGTTTTGGGTTTGTGGCCAATGGATCTGATACTTGTGTGTATTCCAAAATGTTTGGTAATGAATGCGTGGTCATTTGCTTATATGTGGATGACATGTTACTGTTTGGTACACACTTGAATATTATTAATGAAACTAAGAGTGTCTTATCCTCTCATGTTGAAATGAAAGATTTCAATGAAGTGGATGTGATATTGGGTGTTAAAATAACAAAACATGATAAAAGGCTTCAGCCTGTCTCAATCACATTATGTAGAGAAAGTGTTAAAAAAGTTTAATAGCTCTGATGTAGTGCCAGTAAGAACTCCTTATGATGCTAGCATACCTTTATGTAAAAATAAAGGAAATAGCGTGTCACAATCAGAATATGCTAAGATAATTGGGAGTTTCATGTTTCTAATGAACTATACTCGGCCTAATATTGCTTATGCTGTCAGTATACTTAGTCGGTATACCTATAACCCCAGTAGAGAGCCTTGGAATTCCCTTAGGAGAGTACTTAAATACTTTATGGATCGGGGACTACATGTTGTTGGCTTTGCGAGTTTTGGAGGAATATTGTGACGCCAACTAGGTAACTGATAATGATGAGGTGAGTTCCACTAGTGGATATGTGTTTACATTAGGTGGTGCTGCAATCTTATGGAAGTCTGCTAAATAGACTTCTATAGCTCGATCCACTATGTAATTTGACTTTATTGCACTTGAGCTAGCGGGTCAAAAGGCTGAGTGGCTAAGAAACTTACTAGCTGATATCCCATTGTGGGGGAAATCGACCCTCCAGTTTCTCTACTTTGTGACTCATAGGCTTCTATTTGTGTTGCCAAGCCAAAAACAAGATGTATAACGGTAAGAAAAGGCATATACGAATTATGCATGATGCTGTGTGGGATACTTGCTATGGAGTACGTGAAATCTGAGAGGAATTTAGTAGATCCATTAAATAAAAGACTAAGTAGAAAGGTAGTCCTGGATTCGTCGAGGGGAATGGAACAACCATGCTAGTCGAGAAATTCATGGTGGAAACCTGCTTTGTTCACGCAAGGGATTATGGTCAAACAAAGCCATGGAAAAACTCATATTTTGTACACTCTTTCCTATTCCTATGACTTGTGTACCTATGAGGTTAAGCTTAAAGCTCTTAATGAGTCCATAACCCTTACTTTAGGTGGTTCTACTTGAGACAGATTTGATGGCTTACCGTTAGATGTTTGAGAGGTTGACCTATTTAATGCTCTTAATGATTTCATAACCCTAATGAGGGTGGTCTATATTGAGATACACTTGATGGAATCACCTACTTGAGTGTAAAGGTTGACCACCTTCTATGAAAGACTCGGGCGGTTTTTCTAGAGCACTCATGAGCATCACAAGGAATTAACGGCCGTATTTTGTTACTATTATTGCAAAACTCGCAAAATTTGAGGTAAGATACGTGTTGTTAGAAACTATTCCCAAATTTAGAAAGTTCTAGATTGGTTCTCTCATTGGTGAGGGAATAGCCTAACTTTCACTATGTGTTAGTTCAGTCGCAAGACACTGACATTTAAGTGTCAAAATCGCAAGACACCAACATTTAAGTGTCAAATCTCTACATCTCTCAAAATTGTTTTCTTTTTATTTTTCTTTGCATTAATGGAGGATTTTTGGTAATACAAGGAAATCATGTGGGGAAGTGGTTTGATAAAAGGTTTTAAACTTGGCAAACTTATTTTCTCTCTACTTATTTTTGGGTCCCACATGGGTAGAATACAAGGAGTTGTTTTGGTTTATAAAGAGTTTACTTCTCAATAGTATTTAAAGAACTCCCCTTATAGGATTGGGCTAGTATTTGGCCTCCCCATGCGCGCGCCGCCGTCACCACCGTCCGGCCAACTCAGTTCGTGACACGTGCACGGTGTGGTGTGGTGTGAATTACTTCATTATTAGGGTGGTGGCTAGAAGGATTATTTAAATAGTTGATCCTGTAACTGTAAGATAAACTGATATATTAGAAAACTGATTTATTATAATTAGTTCACACATACTTAGCAGATTTCAAAAACACAGAAAGTAGATGCGATAAGAGGTATTATATTAGGATGACCATTCGAGGTACATCAAAGTCCGGGCGAAATTCGCTTCCAAGGCAATGAATCCTTTCACGGCACACCTACATCAAATTTTCGCCCGCCATTTTTCTTTTGCCCTATTTTCAGTGACTATTTTTCGAACACTTGGTTGTTTTCTCTTTCTTTTTCCTCAACATAAATAAGGGTAAGAAAAAACGCCTTCGCAACAAGGCAAATGTTGGGGTGACCATTTTTATACAACATGTGTATTCGACATAGTGTTGTTTTATTTTATCTGGAGTCGTCGATCACATTATAGGTAACATATGGATTTTATTTTCTGTTTTCTTCAATGTAGTTGATTTGTGTTGATTCATTACTGAAACGTTTAGTTTTATTTTATTTTATTTTATTTATTTATTTATTTATTTATTTATTTATTTATTTTTGTAACAAATTCACCGTGGCTATCATGTGTGCTCCCTTCCATCTTGCAGTATGGTAGTTCAAGCTCGTTGGTGCTCATCATAAGCATCAGGTGAACTATCCGCTATTCCTAGGTATTTTATTCTGCGATATTTATTCTAACCTCTGTTGTAACACGTATAGTAGGTTTGTTTTTTTATATATATGTGTATTTTTTTTACAATAGGATTTTTTTGATTCTTTGTTTATTTGTGAATAACGGTTGTCTACTTTTATTTTGATTTTTTTTTTGTACTAAGTTGTTATTGATATTGGCTATTAAACAGTTTCATTTGCTATATAAAGTAATTATTTTTCAATTTTTTTGACAACTGTCCACAATGATGCTGCCACAGATGATATAATATATTGTGTTTATGGTATAATATAATATAATATATAACATAATATAAATTATAACAAATTTACTTGTATTACTAAAACACCATGTCCACTTTTGTATTAACTAAATTAAGGGCCCGTTTGGCCAAGCTTCTCACAACTTCTACTCTTCCGTTCATATTTTTTTTCCACATCCCCTTCTTCCACCACCTCCTCCACCACT
>BSSO01007554.1:0-10887 GCA_030267885.1 Mesembryanthemum crystallinum | reverse complement strand
TAACTACCTTATAAGAGGTTAGACTTTGTTGACCACTACCTTGTACCCTTTTCCGGCCAAAAATATGCATTAAGTGACCGATATACCCCTACATTATTGAATAAATACGTATATTTATTTATCCTTCCTATTTATTTAATTTCTCACCTATTTTCCTATTTATTCCCTCTTATTTGAAAAACAAATCATATGCAATAATTCATTTTCAAAAATCTGGAAAATATCTCTAGGGGGAGGAAATTATAGAGAAAATAAGAAAAATCATTTTCTTCAGTAAACTGAGGGCATTTAGGTCTTTTCATGTGGCTTTTTTGGCCGCATAATGACATAAGGTAGTGACCGGCAAACGAAAACCTCTTATAAAGTAGTTATTTTTAAAAACAAATTTATAAGGTAGTTATTCGCAAAAAGTGCAACTTAAAAGGTAGTTATTGGCAAATTTTTCTAATAAAAATTGAGAGGGTAGGAATACAATATATCTCATTTATTAGTTCACTAGAGGAGGGGAAAATCCGTCATTACAAGTCTTAGTTCACCTAATGAGTCTCAGAACTACACAAAAACCATAAGAAACTTTGAGCTGTTACTTTATTTATACCTTGGAGTCTTGGACTACTACAAATTGTACCTAGAGTCTAGACTTGAAAACAGGAGGACAGGGGCTGGAACACAGGTCTAAGTCTAGATTAGAGCAACAAGAAATCCACAGATTTGGGGGAAAAAAAAAAGTTTCATATATTTGTAACATTGAAGACCCTCTAGAACATCCTCCTGTATACATAACAGCACAAGGGATGGGTAATCGTAACAGATGTTTCAGTGATGCCTGTCAATTATTTCCATGTATCAATGTTGAAACTCTTTTAATTGAAGTGAAAGACATTTTTTTTTTTGGATTTTTTGTTGACCACTACCTTATATATAGGGTAGTTGGAAACTAGATACCTTTTAAAACTTTTTTTGTTCAACACTACCTTATAAGACCCTTTTTTTGCCATAGAGATACCTTTGGCCGGATTCCAGTGGATTTTTAATTTTTTGGACCATTTTGCCCTCACGAAACACACGTGATCACTAGAATTAGGATTGATTTTGGGAATTGGATCTTCATTTTTGTGTAATTTGAGTTGATGAGGGGGGGAAAATCAAAAAGAGAAAAAAAATACTGCTGCTTAAGTGACTATGCATGTCCCACGTGAGGGCAAAACAGTCCAAAAATTTAAAAATCCACCGGAATCCGGTCAAAGGTAGCTCCATGACAAAAAAAATGTCCTATAAGGTAGTGTTGAACAAAAATTTTTTTAAAAGGTATCTAGTTGCCAACTACCCTATATATAAGGTAGTGGTCAACAAAAAATCCTTTTTTTTAAGAAAAAAATAAGGATAAACAAGCAATCTAACAAAGTCTGTTTTCAAACCAGGAGACCAAAATCGTGAAAAAGTGTTCTTTTAATGAAAATAAGCCATCAAGATGATATACCTCATTACGTACAATGTCAAACATGCATAACCTCACAGCAATGTGGATGCAGAACACCCTTTTCATGCACAACTAACAGTACCCTGAATAAATTTCAAATTTGCTTCACTTGGCTTCAGTAATACCTATGTGAGACTTGAACAATTACGCTATAGCACAAGTTTCTTAAAAGTATCCTCAGTATGACTTGATTCTTAACATCCATAAATTGCAATTGAAGTATAGATGAATAAACACTTGCACGATTTTATATGCCAGCAGCCCTCAAGAGACAGCTATGCACAACTTGTGTCATTGATAAAGACAACGAACAAAAAAATATTCAAAACAATGAATCTAAGGTGAGATGTAATGTTACCTGTATAGAAAGCCATATTGCTTCCATAACCATAATATCTTCCAGATCTAGATCAAATTCATCATCCCTGCATTGATGCCAAGATAGAGTGAATCGTAAAAGTTGAAATCCCTAACACCATTACTTGATAAAATTCTGATAAGAACCAAAAAAGACAACTTCCAGAGTTTAGACAACCAAATTATGTGATGAATTATTAGGGAACATGGATATAAACTCTAACATTTGACATAAATCGTATGCTTGAATAACTATAATAATAGTTGACTTGGATCTCATCCAACTCCATGGCAAAGAGTTTTGAAAAAATCTCCTCCCATCCGATGCTTAAGCAATGCCTGAAACTTTGAGCCTGTCCTCCTAAAAATTCAGTCATATCCAGGTAAAACCACAAACCTAAATTTGTTAATGCTCTCTGAATGTACGCAGATAAGAATATACACAGGAAATTTTCAGCTCATATTAGGCAAACTGGTGAATTTCATCGTCTATCTGACTCCAGCAATAAAGCAAGCACCATATAGGCACGCTCTTACAGCTCACCCCCAAAAAACAAACTAGCACTTTCCTTTTGTTAGAAGGACTCAAGGACCATGCTGATATTTCCATATGATGTATCTACTCACTGCTTCAATAAGAATGGCACTACAAAAGTATCCCAATAACACAAGCTCCACTCACAACTAAGACAATGCTTCAATTTTCAATCAAATTTTCGGGGAGCCATAGCTCAAACACACTCAGAGGACATGGGAGTATGGGACTACCAGAAAGAGTAAGATTTGGAAGTTCAGGATCTATGGTGTTAGTGTATTTTAACCTACCATTTCACTTTACCTGCCTAATTATATATTTTAATTGTATCATATCATTCTTAGAATTCAAAGTTAGATTGACTATCTGAAGGTTTCCTTCATCGGAAAGGTTGTCTCTCCATTCTGTTTTTCAATTAAGATGCCATCACTTTCTTTAGCAAAATCACCGTCATCATATAGCAACCTACACCAGCATCAATCACTGCTTCCACTTATGAATCATGGCCTATCACCTTCCCTCCACTTCCATAAACAATTATTAATTTTTACAGTACATATTCAATTTCTACACTGACAAACTGAAGCTTGACAACCATCAATTCTTCATCTTCCTCAAACTGAACCTTGACAACCTGAAATTCTTCATCTTCCTCAAACTGAACCTTTCCCATTCAATTACACACAAAATAGACCAAAATTTCTCAATCATACAAATCAAAACCCAATTGGACACATTATGCCAGAAAGTCCGAAATCCCAAACTGATATCTGCTTACATCATTCGACTCCGGACCAACTGACCAAGTCAACTGACCTCTAGCCGGTCCTACCTGGTTGACAGATCACCAAAGGCTTTTGAAGATGGTTGAATATGCAAAACTAGCTTCCGAGGCCTGCTCCAGAACTGTACCAATATGATTCATAAGTTGTCTGTGGATCACAAAACACTAGTGTTGTAATTAGAAGAGTAGCATACTCCAACTCTTTCATTCTTAGGTTTATTTTGAGGCTATATACCATTCAATATAGCTACTACTTTCTGGAAGAAGCTCCATTCTCCCTAATTTGTGCGTTATTTTGTGAAAATAAGTGTAACTTCATCCTAACACTTGAAAATAAGTGTAACTTCATCCTAACACATGTTGCTGCTGGTCTATATCGTAGAAATCATTTGGGCACTATAACTACAGTGAATATAGCTAATATATGACCCGACCTCATTATGGAGTTCCCTGTGATGACCACATCAATAAGATAATACAGAGCATTCTTGCATTTTCCCATGATCAAGTTAAGGATGAGTATATACACTGAAATTCATAAACAAGCTGCTAATTTTCCGGGAAATTGTTTCAAGAAGATAACTCCAGCTAAGATTATGAGATCAAGCAAAGCCAAAAAGAGCCTGATCGCAAGTTGAACATGTCGAGCAGGATAAACAACTTGTACTTCACCCATTCTAGAGGTTATATCTCACATTCATCAACAAGATCAAAGGGTTCACAAAGGAGAGTTCTAAGAGCTTGTGAGTGAATACTTGGACAACCTAAGGTTTTGACAGTGTAAGATGTCAGGATTTCTCTTAAACCAATGTTGCTCAACATTCTCCAAAGACATGGTTACTTTGGCATAGTTGTGTGTTCAGCATACAAGATTTTCCACCAGTGACTTAGCTCAGAGGGTATCCTTATGGTTGTAACTAGGTTTACCTTGTTGCTACATACACCAGATGCTTCTAAAGAAGTTTATGCTCTTAAAATGTCAATTACCTTCGTAGATCTCCTACCTTCAACTACTATGTTCGTGTTCTTGTTAAACTCAGCAATCCTCTTCAAAGGAGCCACTAGAGGTAAGAGAGACTATCGAGAGTCTAGACAGTCAGTGTATTGTTATGGTATTTTCCATGAAACGATAGAAGTATATCTTTACATCAATATGCATTACACAACCAGGGGAAGTATGGTTGCAAATATGCATATCATCTCTTCTTCTTTTCTTCTCTCTTCCGATGAACATCATTCATGATATGCACATCGTACAGAAAAGTGCATATGCCAAAATGGAGATATCAACCTATTACTTGCCTGTTTTGCCTGGTATTTTGTGGTTGTTGGAGCATTTGTGGGGTACTCAGATCTTGATATGGGGCAACTTCTTCACACTCTAAACCTCCAGACGTGCTACTGCCTGGGTTTCCTGTCTGTGAAGCTCTGCTTGAAGAGCATATTACTTCTTTACTGTTCTGTTTCTCTTCTTCCTCCTGCAGCTGCTGCTGCCGCATCCTAATCTTGGCTTCAATAACCTTTTGTTCTTCCTGTTCAAGTGTCCAACCAGAATACATAAGAACCTGTCTTCTGGACCAATTACAGCGAATCCACAATCTAATTAAGATGAAAATGTTGTTACAAAGAAGACGCCTTACAATTTGCTCCATTCCCTTCTCCTCCTTTGACTTCACCCCCCGATACTCCACAGCATAATTGGAGGTTTTACAGAACGGACATCTATAAAGGTCAAGTGAAACCAAATAACAAGCACTAGCCAACATAGCACAAGGCAGAAATTTTAAATCATACTACAATAGGAGCAACTCTTAAGAAGGATACTGTGTAGGTCTAGTTGAATTTGGATTCTTCATCTGTAGAAAACACTCTGTTGCCAGAAACAAAAGAAAAAGAAAGATCAAGAAAAGCTCAGCAATAAGCATATTCAACATCAAATTCTATCTGTTCATAAACAACAAAGATTGACTAAGAAAAAAAACTCTTATCCAAGTACCTGTACATATGCTTTTCATACAACATCTTGATCGATTGAGAGTCGGATAATACTACAAGAACAGAGCAAGTTACTTAGAAACGGAGGACATAGTGAGTTCGACAACATAGTAACAAGAACATAAGTACTTGATCCTAAAACCAGTTTAAAAGCAATATCAATTTTATTCCCTCTCTCTTGCCTTAAAGAGGAGAGGAAATGGCAAAGGCAAGAATAAGACCCTACTTCCATAAACCGAATAAAATTCCTAAATTCACAGGAGATTAACAGGTAAAGTGATATTGTCAAATTATACAATCTACAACCAAATACCATCTGTTTTTATCGAACCTAAGCTAATTGAAATTCTAATCACAGATAACTGGTTGCAAGCAATTTCTATTGCTCCATTGAATTTTATCAAGGATAAAACTAAATTTTATATAATAACAATGTCCAAAGCTTCATATTCCAATTGATTTGGGATATTAAATCAACACCCCTCCCTCACAACAATCACCGAGACCCGGGAACACAAAATGAAACATAAATGAAATGAAATTGGCAATGGTACAAACCAGAAAACAAATTGGGCATTCTTCGAGGACGCCACAATCGCACTCATCCCCACCAGGATAGCATGGAGCAAGCTTAGATTCCAAAATTAGCTTCCTTAGCTTCTTATAATCAACATCTTTGATTTGATACAATCCTTGTGGCCTAGTATACTTCTCATCCACCACCTGTCGTCGCTTCCCTAGTTTATTCCCCATCAAAACACAATCTCTTCTCTTGAATTCTCACAACAGAAACAACATCCAACTTCAAACCCAACTCAGAAAACCCAAAAAAGGCAACTTAATTCACCAACTAAAAAAACCCACAAAAAACCTAATTCCCCCAATTCAACACAACCCAAAACTCAGCTCCAAAGCCGGCAATTCGGTCACAAAACGTCAACGCCCTGCAATAAAAAAAAAGGGCAACAAACAAGAATTACAATTCATTACATGA
Organism: Mesembryanthemum crystallinum; assembly: GCA_030267885.1. Taxonomy (NCBI): domain Eukaryota; kingdom Viridiplantae; phylum Streptophyta; class Magnoliopsida; order Caryophyllales; family Aizoaceae; genus Mesembryanthemum; species Mesembryanthemum crystallinum. Next base: position 4,742 of record BSSO01007554.1, on the reverse strand, counting down.
GAAAAACTCGATTGCCCATATCATCAAACGGTAAAAACTGAAAACACCAAAAAAGAAAAATTGTTTCTGAATTGAAAATTGAGAAAGAAGAAAACGTCAAAGGGTGAAGAAATGGCAAAATTTCAAAAGGGCAACAATCGAGAAATAACAAGAGCAGAAAATAACACAAACCCAGATGAGATAAAGACCAAATTCGAGTTGGGCAAGGAAGTAAAAAGCGGTGGATGAAACCAAAACCCAAAACCAAACGAAACAAGATCAGATTTCAGAAGTTTCCATTAGAGGTTTTGGGGTTCTGGTAATGTGATCAGAGTAAACGACAGACATTGAAAGAGAGAGATTCTTTTTTTTGGGTGTGTGTTTGTTTGCTTTCGGCCTTTGAGCTGATGCTGTTCGTCTGTTAGAGAGAGAAAGAAGAGAGAGAAAGAGAGGAGAGAGATTGAAGGAAGGAAGGAAGCCTCGACACGAACGATGGATGGAGTAGTAGACCAAGGAAAGTATCGAATTGAGACAAGGAAAAAAACAAAACACAAAGGGAGAGATTTTTGCTCTTTTCTTTTTAGTATTTTCTTTTCCTTTTTATTTTCTACTCTTTTCTTTTCTTTTCTTGTGTCTTGCTTGACCTTGATTTAAAAAAAAAAAAAAAATAAATAAATAAATAATAAAGAAAATAAAAAGAAAGAAGGAAGACGTGGAAGTACTGTCGGAATGCTTAGTGAACAAGAATGAAAGCAAGGGTTTAGACTGTTAAAGCTATTAATATATTCATGTAATTACGTGGATTAGGTATAACCATCTTTAACTACATTTATTTATCTACAGATATACTACTATTACTATTCTAATACTAATATATTTAAATTAATCACTACTCCATATATTGTGGAGCCTAAATGATGTAATGGAGCTAGTCTTATGTGCAATTTTTTTTTTTTTTTTTTTTGAAAAAGCAAGAAAACCAGGTTAATAACCTACTAAGAGGTTAGCCTAAAGCATCCTTGGCTACCAAGGCAGCCAAGGATTGGTCAAAAGAATCCGATTAAAGTAATAACTGAGGAATACTATGGCCCACATTAGCCAAGTAGTCAGCAACCGCATTTGCTTCTCTAAAGCAATGGAGGATTTCAACCTTATCAAAGAAAAAGAGGTCCTGACGAGTATCAATAATCAAGTTTTCTATTTCCCAATGAATATGCCAATCACCCCTGAGAGACATAATCACAGCTAAATTATCACTCTCAATCGTAATCTTAGAAAAATCCAACTTACGCGCTTATCTAAAACCCTCCCGCAGACTTATCGCTTCTACCAAAAGGATTGAAGCAACTCCACAAGGTTTTGCCCCCATAGAGATGGGATCCGCCAGGTGATTCCTAAGGACAAAACCTGCTACCGCTTTACCATCACGGAGTTTAGAGCCGTCAAAATTGAGCTTTACATAATTCTGACAGGGAGAACTCGAAGCAACATTTTGACGAGGACTTTTCTTTGCAGAAGAGGCCGGACCTGCAATGTTACCACCGCCACCGGCACAGCCAGCAAATCCTTTTGCCCTAGAGCAGACCACTCCACAAAACTGTGTTGTATAGAATGAGCAATTTTGTAATGCCCAGCATTTTCAAGCTATTTTTCTAATAAAATAAAAATCGATATTTTAGCATATGCAGAATTTTCGAATGAACCGACTGTTTAAAGCTAGCTGTTTGAGTAGATATTTTGATTATCAGTTTATAGATGTGAGAAGTTTTAAGTGCTAGAATAGCATGCTCACCTAGGATAAATTAGAATGGTAATTAAATTAAAATGATTATTGCTAGAATTTGGGAGTAATTTCTAGTAGATTTGGAGATATTTTGGTGGGTAATATAATAAAAGATAAAGGAAAAAGAAAATGAAATAGGGAGGAAAAGTGGAAATTCTAGAAGGGTTGTTCACTGTGGGTAGGGAGGAAGAATTTTGGAGGGCAAATGGGCAATTGACAGCAAAAGGGACAGTTGGCAAAACATGAAGAATGGGGAAGGGACGCTAATCCAATCTTTGATTGGTTACCCAATTTATAAAGGGAGAAGCTCCCTTATCTCTCTCCTCAACTCATTCTCTTTCACCCCCAAATCTCATTCTCTCTCTCCCGTTCTCCCTCATGCTCTGTCTCTCTGTTTGGTCTCTCTGTTTCATTCCCCCCACCATCACCCATTAACGACACCACCACCATCCACCAACAGCGACAACACCACTGTGCCCATCTGTCACCGCCCGTCACAGCAACCACGCCACCACCACCATTAAACGCCATCAACACCACCGCCAGCAACGTCATCACGAACCGCCATCTTCACCACCACCACGAACACCACCTGCAGCCACCAGCTACACCACCACCTGCCACCCGCCACTGCAGAATTACCACCACCACCACGTCACCACTACACCGCTACACCACCAATACACCGCCACACTACCAAGATCAACATCACGCCAGCAAAGGAGGACTCTTGCCCAGTCACTTCCCTCCCCCAGCTCTTCCACCTTGCCGCTGCAGCTTGACAGCAACGCAACAGCTATAGCCTCAACGCCACCACCACAAGCCAGCTACCACTCACAATTCAAGAATTTGGGTAATTAGAACTAAACCCTAACTCGAATTAATTCAATTCCCATTAGAAATTAGATTAATTAGATGTTAATTATGGAGTGAATTGGGCTTGACTTTGTAGAAATTGGAGGATTAGCTTGTGGGTATTGCTATTAGGAGAAATATATCGCCAATAGAAGAGGAAAAAACGCAATTGAGGTAACTAATTGTCTATTAGCATAAGGTTTTATTTGGAATTTCATTTTGAGCTTTCTTTGTGTTTGGGTGGTTAATTCATATGCCAATAAAATTTAGGAGAAACATTTAGTAGTAGCAATTTGCTTAAATTCCAGTTAATGCTATGTTTATAGGTATTGCTAGTACATAAGAATGGCTTGAATGGGTTCAATATGACATGAATTTCATTTGGTAATTTGAGACAAATCTACCTTATATGAGCTCTTTATTGGTTGCTTGCTGTAAATCAAGTAGTAGAGTGTTCACACTGAGTCTTATTGGTTAAAGAGGGAAATGATCTAATTTTGAAGTTGACTGATGCGAGTATATGTAGATCACACTTGCTGCCCATGATTCTTTTACTTGATGAAAGAACATCTGTAAGGCCCTAACTAAGCTTGAGGTGTAAAAGAAATCATGTTAGAGGAATATAGTCTATGTAGAGAGGTTAAGAGTGCTTTATGAAGATTATTTTATTAGTGTATCCATGTTATTTATGCCGCTTTCTCTAATTGAATGAAACTAATTGGTGATAGTACCTTAAGGTGTTTTCGCTTGTTATTTTGAATGTGAGTTCTGAGTAAAAGAAGAGATGAATTTATTTTCATAAGTAACCTTACAGTATTAGAAGAAGGGAAGAAGATTAACTTGGCTTGTGTAACATTGAGTATGATCTATGTCAAGGAGATCTTTTATGAATGAAAAGCATATAGTTGAGTTGATTTTGTGTGTGCATTGTGTGCCTTGATGAGCTGCATAAAGAAGACTATGTTACTAGCTGAGATTACGTATGACACAAATAGTTATTGTTCTTAAGTAATACACTAGCTAAGCTAAAGGTATGATGCTAATATATAAGAATAATGGTTTCACAAGTACCATGAGTGAAAAATAAAAGAAGGAGAATAAGAAATGATCTTGATGTGTTTTTCTATGACAAGTTTAGTGTGGACTATATGAATAAGCTCGTGTCATGTTTTGAGGTTTAATAAGAGATAAAAAGTTGATTAAGCTACTAATCATGTAAAGTGAAAAGTAATGGCACTTTGGGTAGTTAGGAACTTTGGATACTACAGTTGAGTTTTTAGCCCCCAGACGTGGCTATAGTTTTGCACGGCTGACGAGTCTGTAGGCCTGCAAAAGAGATATAAGGTGCAAAGCTGACGAGTCTGTAGGCTTGCACAAGAGTTTTGTGTGGCTGACGAGTCTGTAGGCCCACAAAGTTACAGTATTGCACGGCTGACGAGTCTGTAGGCTTGCAATAAGCTTATGAGTTTCGGGAGACGTCCCATATGAGTTTCGGCCCCCAGAAGTGGCCAGGCCCCCAGAAGTGGCCATGACCCCCAGATGTGGTCAACAGTTTCTAGCCCCCAGATGTGGCTACAGTATTGCATGGCTGACGAGTCTGTAGGCATGCAAAAGAGATATAAGGTGCAAAGCTGACGAGTCTGTAGGCTTGCACAGAGATATTGTGTGGCTGACGAGTCTGTAAGCCCACAAAGTTCAGTATTGCATGGCTGACGAGTCTGTAGGCCTACAAAAGAGATATAAGGTGCAAAGCTGACGAGTCTGTAGGCTTGCACAGAGATATTGTGTGGCTGACGAGTCTGTAGGCCCACAAAGTTCAATATTGCACGGCTGACGATTCTGTAGGCCTGCAATAAGCTATTTTGGTGTAAAGCTGACGAGTCTGTAGGCTTACACCGTTTTAAGCCCCCAGATGTGGCTAATGACCCCCAGAAGTGGTCAATGAGTTTAAGTGCCCTTAGACGTGGCAATACTAAGAACCTATACTCCCTAGTGCCAAGATCAAGTAAGAAGTTAATAAGTTCAAAGTTCAAGAAGTGCAATAAGTTAATCTGTTAAAACGGAGTTCATTTACTGTTAGTGCCTTTATAGAGTAAACAAAGAGTTACATGTAAAGGATTAAGGT
>BSSO01007553.1:0-10887 GCA_030267885.1 Mesembryanthemum crystallinum | reverse complement strand
TAGGTGGGATGGGTCGGTGGACTAGGGTTGGGGGTGGGGGTGGGGGTGGGGATGGGGATGGGCTGGGAGGATTGGGAGAAAAGGAGGAGAGAGAGAGAAAGAGGAAGGAAAGAGAGGGACAGGCTGACAGCTACACGTAGGGGGAGGTAGTTACTGTTAGGTCGCTCGCCAAGCGACGGTCACCCAAGAGACGCGTTGTTTATATTTTACTTCACATATATGTATTTCAAACAAATGTTCTCCTCCCTATATATTTAGAGTCATTTATCAATTCAATGTATTTCAAACAAATGTTCATTGTTGTTTTAAATATTTCAATACATATTAAAAAATGAGCCTAAGATTGAAGAAGTCTTGATTAGCTATAAAAGACTAATGGTCAAGCAGAAAAAACCAATTTAGTTCATTCAACTCCAATTGGTTTAGTTTAAATATGTCCAGTTGAGTTAGTTCAGTTCATATCAGTTTAGTGCAATTTAAATTAGTTTAGTCCACTTAGTTCAATTTGAATCAATTTAATTTAATTGGAATCAGTTTACCTCACTTTAGTTGTATCCAGATGAAGAGAATGAGCCCTTCACTGTGGACAAATTCCTCTAAGGTACGCTTAACTAATGAATCTTAATTCCCCTTAAAAAGTTAATAATAATGAATCTAATATCTAGGTATTTCAATACTTAAATCATTAATTTATCACGTAAAAGTTTAGTAATTTCGTGGTTATCAATATTTTTTCACGAAAAAAATTGCTCTAAATAATTTCAAGTTTTAGTTGTTTGATAAAAAAACATTCAAGCGAAGAAATTCATAAATACTCTAATTTAAAGTTGGACTCGTATTCCAATTTTACACCTTAGGTTAATAATGTTATGTTAGATATCAGGTCACAAAGCTTAAAAAAAGATAAGTCGCATAAAGAGAGAGAAAAAGATGAGTTGTATAACTAAAAAAAGATTGATTAGTTTCCAAAAAAAAAAAAAATTTAAGTAGTGTCAACTAACATCTAACGTAAATTTGACTATGTTAGTTTGGTGTTCAATATTGGAACACAAAGTAAAATTTCGGATTACCTGCATAGATTTCTCCACTTGGACTTATTTTTCTCATGCTCAATTTGAGATTATTTAGAGCAATTTTTCCTTTTCTTATATTTGTTACTATTACTTTAGTTTGTTTTGTTATAGAATTTACACTGTCTTTCACATTTATGTATATTTATAAAATTCGATCTAACTAGAGTGTTCACCTCACTGGAATATGGGGTTTTTGGACAAAAAAAAACCACGTACATAATTGACTCAGTTAAACTTTAAACTTTAAACAAAAAAAGTTTTAGCAGATATGTTTGAATTTTTCACATTTGTACAATAGAATTCTTATGTACCTTTACTTTTATTTCGCCATGAGCCTATAGTATGCAAAATCGACTATGGATATTGGAACGGCTTTTAACTAGGTCACATTTAAATTATTCATTACGTGCTATTGAACACACAATTTATAATTGTTCCTAATATGTCTAAAATTTTTACTAATATTGTTTTCATTTAAACAGTGCATCAATCGCACGGGGTACCGATCTAGTGGACTTTAAAATGAGATCCATTTGTAGTAGGGATGTCAATAGGTTGAATGTGTTTTGTTCGGGTCCACTCAAACCCAATCATAGGCCCATTTAATGTGCTTAAGTTTGGGCCAATACTCATTTTGTTTGAAAATATCAAGTATCCATATCCAATTACATTGAATATATCAAGTTTAATTTGTCACAAATAGGTTTGATTAAGTAGTATTATTAATGCATATTTATGCACATATGCATACAGAAATGACGGGACTTTATTTTTTTTTAAAAAAAATGATGAGAAGTTAGGTAACAAGAAGTCAAAAGGACAAGTTAAAAATAAAAAACAATACACGAAATTGTGAACAATAAAGTATGAATATAGTGTACTAAACAGGTAACACACCATATTGCGTACAAAGTTAACTAAAAAAGTAGCCATAATAATTAATAATTTTTTTTGATACAAAGAGGATGGGCTTTATCAAATTGAAATTGAATTAAAAAAATCCGAAACAATAATATCCATAATAACCTCCGGCCCTCCATCTACCCATACTCTAGATGTAATTGAAACGGGGTCCAAATGTGCCATCGGGTGGGCAGCTTTATTCCCATTTCACTTAACATGTCCAACACACTTTACTGAAAAAAGAAACTAAACCATAAATATCCTCTAATATATTGCCTAAGTAAGAAATATGGTGACCTCCTTTTTGCAATGTAGATATCACACTCAAACAATCTCCTTCAATGATGATAGAATCAACTTGGCATTGTAATGCCATCTGTCGCCATCTGCATCCCGAATTTAATCACTTGAGCCTCTGCCACCTCGACACTCCATACCTCACTTACTTGCTTCACTACAGCTCGCAAAAGTGTCCCATTGCCATCACGAATTACTACTCCAAGACTCGGTCTTCTCCGCCTCTTAAAAAATCAGCATCTATATTCACTTGCAAAACACTGCAGGTAACTGCCAAGAATCGTTGCTTGTTAGCACTTCCTTGGGGATGGAGACTTGTGCTTCTTGGTATGCTAGTAATAAATCCGACGCCTCTTGTGCTATAACTTGGGCCTTACGCATACCTTCACCGTGGAGGTTCCAGTTACGAGCACGCCACGAAGCCCAAGCCACCGTAGCATTTTTGTCTAAAATATCGGCTGATAGTAGCTAGTAGCTCCTCGAACCAATCCACAACCTCCAAAAAATGATCTTGTTCTATCCACTCATCCAAACCAACACAAATGATCTTGTTCTATCCACTCATCCAAACCAGCACACTCCCATACTTGAATGAAGATGGGCAAGAAACTATGGCATGAAGATCCGTCTCCAGTGGGTTTCCGCAATGAAAACAACTAACATCTGCTTCATGAGTTTTTTTACTAATATTTTTCCTATTTGGCATGGCTTACACACAAGCCCTTCATATAAAGTTATGCACTTTTGGGGGGACATTTAATCTCCAAATGGCTTGCCAAGATTCCTTTGACGGCAATGACGAAGAGTACGATGTAGTTTCATCTTGAATCAACTTAGCGAAGTAATAGCTCGACCTCACTGAATAGTTGCCGTCCCTCGTAAAGTGCCAAGCTAGCTTGTCACTCGAAAGACTCAGGCAAAGCGGGATACCTAAGATCTCCTCAGCTTCAAAAGGGAGAAACAATTAAATTGGCAGCCCATCTCCTCCTTCCATGTTCCATCAGATTTGTTAATAAGCTCCGCAACCTTTAGCTCTCGCACTCCGGCACCTTTAGGAGATATAACTTTAAACGTTGGAGGCCTCATCATCCATCTATCACCCCAAATGCTTATATGTTGACCATTCCCTACAATCCATCGGCACCCTTGTTCAAGAATTTTTCGAGTCTCAATGATACTCCTCCACACAAAACTTGGTTGAGGTCCCACTTTTGCTTACATGAATTCACACTTGGGAAAATATCTAACTTTCAATACCCTCGCCATTAATGAAGACGGATTGTTAATGATCCTTCAACATTGCTTTGCTAGCATGGCCATGTTAAATATTTCAACTTGTCTGAACCCCAAACCACCACTCATCTTAGGCGAACACAAGTGCTTCCATGCCACCCAATGAATTTTCCACTCCCCCTCTTTACATCCCCACCAAAAACGTGCCATGATACTACGAATTTTCTTGTCAACTCCTTTAGGTAAAAGAAACAAACTCAAAAAGTAGGTAGGGATAGATTGGGCCACGGTCTTTATGAGAATTTCCCTACTTGCAAATGATAAGACTTGTTGCTTCCACCCTTGGAGTTTTTTCCAAACCCTCTCAACTAACGGAGCAAAGACTTGGTTGCGTGACTTACTCACACACATAGGCATTCCCAAGTATTTCGACAAGCTCTCGACTTCTTTCACATTCAAGGCATCCACAATAGAGTTCATCGCTTCAGCACCCACATTAGAGCTGAAAATAACTTTAGAGTTCTCAAGGTTTATTTTTTGCCCCTATGCATTCTCATAAATATGCAATATGCTCTTAATGGCACCCACATCTCTATTATCAGCCCTGCAAAACGCAATACTATTATCCGCAAACAAGAGATGAGATACTTCAGGAGCTCCTAGACAAATTTTAACCCCCTGCATACTTTTCCTTCCCAATCTAACTCTATAAGACTCAAGAAAGCCTTCGCACAAATAATAAACAAGTAGGGGGAAATAGGATCACCTTGACGAAGACCACGTTCAGGGACAAATGGTTCCGTAGGATACCATTGACAAGAATCGAAAGGGAAGTCGAGGTAACACACTGCATCATCATCTGCACCCATTCCCCGCAAAAACCCAACTGAAGCAAAGTTTTTTCGAAGAAGCTCCATTCTACTCGATCATACACTTTACTCATATCTAACTTTATATCCATACCACCTTTGCTTCCTGTGCGAATGCTCTGCATATAATGAAAAGTCTCAAAAGCCACAAGAGTATTATCAGGGATCAACCTTCCTGGAGCAAAGGCACTTTGAGAAGGTGAGATAATATGAGATAAAACCGATTTCAACCTATTAGCAAGCACTTTAGAAGCTAATTTATACAAACCATTGCATAAAACTAATAGGCCGAAATTCAGTCATATTAGTTGATAGACAATTGTGGATTATATAAGCTAATTTGTTTTTATTTTCTTTCAAAAAAAAGTAAAATTTATTAAACGTCTTTATGTATCATTAGAAACTTAATTTATATCACTTTGGATTTTTTCAAATAAATGTTATGACAAAGTCATGAAATAATTATCGTAAAAGTGTACTAATATAAACCCGTGCAGTATATATTTATGTACATAAAGATTGTATAATTAGAAAAATATGCATCTATAATTTAAACGCATATTTTATTGTTGCACTGTGTTTTGTTAATTTTCAGATTATTTTTGTTGTTTACCTTATAATTTATTGTTACCAATGTAAATGTGAACTGAAATAAATTATTGTATAGTCTCGGACCAATGATCCCTTCTCTCACGATATTTAATAATTGCTCCTGGAATACGCTCTAAGTTTCAAAAGGTTATGAAATTAATGGACAAATCAATAGGTTACTTGAATGTCTAATTTAAAAGTTTTTTAATAAAATCCCCTAGAATAATAATAACTTACTCCCTCCGTCCCGCAATTAACTTTCAAAAACACCAATATTTTTGTCCCATTATTAGCTTTCAAAAACCAATATATACCATAATCTCTCTAAAACACCCATCCACTAACTTATAAATACAATATAAAAATTAACTTTCTCTCTCCAATCACTTACACATACAATTATTATACTCTCACACCAATATTTCTCTCACACCAATATTTCTCTCACAACATAAACCCTTTATTATATTACAACTACAATAAGGGCAATTCTGTCAAAATTCACTCTCCTAAAATCTTATACCAAGACTATTTTTGAAAGATAATTAAGGGACAGAGGGAGTACAATTTAGTACTGTAATGTATTACAAATCGTGTAGCGTACGGACATAAACCTAATACTTTATATTTAAACAATATTTCGGAAAATTATATATATCATAGATAGATTGTAGAAAATGATTTGTATATATACTCCATCTCCTTTGTCTTTCAGCTTTTGTTCTAACACCATTCAGTAACCAAAATCAAAAAGATATTTCTTTTTCTTCTCCACAACTTCAAAATCAAAACCAGAAAATCAAGAAGATAGAACTACAACAAGCAAGCACCCAACAGACAAGACAACAAACAAAACCCGCTACAAATTCAACACTGCAAGAAAAAAAACGATAACTTCTTTCTTTCTCTCATCTCAAAACATGTCAGCGTCGCCATTGACGCACTGATATCATCCTCAATAATCTAGGACCTTGGTAATCAAAATGGCAACTCTTATTAGCTTTAGCACTCAAATCTTCAGAATTGGGGCAGTCCCCATTAATGGGTCTTCTTCTTCAAGGCAGAAAATACAGTCATTTGGTGATGCTAAGTTTTGGGCAAAATCCAAGAGTTGTCATTTGTGTGGAAAGGTTTTGAGGAGAGAGATTCTGGGTAGTACCCAGAATCGTGTTAATCGGTTAGTGTGTTTCAGTACAGGTAGTGATAGTGATGGTGATAATGGCGGTGGTTCGTCGAATGAGTCGTCGAATTTGGCGACTAAAGAGAAGGAGGAGGTGGAAGAGAAGGAGGATGATGGTGGTGGTCAATTGGGTTCTGAGAATATGCCCACATCGTTTTCTTCTTCTGGGGTATGTTGGTAATTTTTGTTATGAGTACCCATTTTGTTCATCTCGAATTTTGTTGTGGGTTGTTTGGTTAAATGTGATTTTACTTAATGAAATGGGAAATGCTTAGGTGGTTAGAAACATCGTTCCCGAACTTTGAGGTTGAGAGCTCAATTTTTATTGGTGTCGTCTCTGAGTCCTCAGGCTGCAGTGGTTAACATGTTACAGTATTTGTTTGTATATTACTACAGTATGTGCTTCAGTGTTTGTGTATGTAAAATGTTCAAATGCACAGAAAGGTGTAGGCTTTGGGTGAGAGAGGGTTACTTTTAGCTGCATACTGCATACAGTGGACTAATTTAGAGTTACAAGCCACTTAGTAGTATATAAGATAAGCTCACGAAAGATATCGTACTCCTGATGTTTAGATTGCGGTTGTACTAATGTCTTTCTGCAAGACGCGTTCTAGTGTTGAGATCAAAATAAGTTATTCATTGCTGACAAATATCCTCCCACTTTAATCACCAAAAATGTTGAAAAAGATAAGCATCTTTTGGAGTGTTGGGTTAGTCAATGCCTTGCCAATCAAGGGTCTGGTAGAGGTGAATTTGCATAAGTATGGTGCTTCTTATAGCTATAGGAAGGCACTTGGCAAAATGGCATGGTATTAGTGAAATCTGTTTCTATCTGAATAGTTAGCCTATGTGCATTCAAAGTGTATCACTCTTCCCCTTGTGACAAAGACAAAAAAAGTGCATTCTATAGCAAATGAATAACAATCAAAAACATTGAGCGTGTGCTGCTTATTCTATGACAGAAATTGGCAGCCTCGTTGCTATGACCATAGACCATGCCATTTCATTACCTTGCCAAACCGTTATCCTAGCACTTTTTTGTACGGCTCCCTTACCAGGAAGGGGAAGGGGGAGGGTTTCAAATGTACACAACTTTAAGCTTGCTATTTAATTAAATCCTTAATTGAAATTGCATTCATCAGTTGCCACTGCATGGCAATAAAAATTGTAAGATAGTTTAACGTGGTGTCAAATTCAGTCTATTCCAGTTCTACTGAATACAGACATGTCGAAGGGAAATAGACAGATGAAATATTTGCTAGTCATATGATGGAGTTGGAACATATTGTGCGAAGACATAACCATTGGATTATTAGCAAGAGTTTATTCTAAGTGATGATAGTACTTTGTCTTAGTCAGATGGTTCTGCGACACTTTCAGGTAATTACATAGTGTGACATATCTAAGTTAATTTGCTCAAATTCCCGATCTAAGGAAACGTGGGAAAGATAACATTTCTGCTAAAACCAGAACCAAAGTCGGTTTCAGATGCAACAATTTACATTCTTGAAAATTGCCAAAAGGTAATATGATACTCCTAAAAAATTCTAATTATTGTGCAATGCTAAATGGCTTAAGATGACAGTTCTTTAAGCCTTAATGATAAGCACAAGTTCTAATAGTTGATTTGGTGTTTGTCATGCATGTTAGTTTGGTTGCAGTTTTGTATCTTCCAATTCACTTGGTGATGAAATGTGACAACAAACCTGAAATAGTTTCCTATGCACTAGTGATTTGGTTAGTCGAGGTTGTGTAGCATCAAAAGATTGTGGTGACTCAATAACCCGATTATCTTCACTTTTGCAGCCACCACCAATTTCTCCTGTTGGACCATCATACAACAATTTCCAAGTCGACTCTTTTAAACTAATGGAACTTTTAGGTCCTGAAAAGGTCGATCCAGCTGATGTGAAGCTGATAAAGGAAAAGCTATTTGGATATTCAACCTTCTGGGTTACAAAAGAAGAGCCATTTGGGGATCTTGGTGAAGGAATTCTTTTCCTCGGAAACTTGAGAGGCAAAAGAGAAGACGTGTTTGAGAAACTTCAGAAGCAGTTAGCAGAGCTGATGGGTGACAAGTACAATCTTTTTATGGTGGAAGAACCTAATTCAGAAGGTCCCGACCCCCGTGGTGGACCTCGTGTCAGTTTTGGTATGCTACGGAAAGAGGTATCAGAGCCAGGGTCTACGACGCTGTGGCAGTATGTAATTGCTCTACTTTTGTTCCTTCTCACCATTGGTTCATCTGTCGAGCTAGGCATTGCATCTCAGGTATATGAATCAATTATATGTATTGAAGTTTATCCCTTTGATTACTGAATGGTTTACCATACCACATATTTGCATTCTTGTTTGCTTCTGTTCAGTTTACTTTTAGAGTAATCTGATTTTCCTGTAATATCTCACATTGATTATGTGTGATATATAAGGCCTTGTGTTGAATTTTCGTTTTCATTTTCCTCATGTAATTGATTGTGCTTCGGCTTACTGAACCATTTCCTCTTCAAGTTTACCAAACTCGTACAAGAATTACACTCTCATCTTTCCATATTTCAAAATTCAATCTCTTTACTGGGATTGTAAGTTAAAAATGTGAAATTCATCTTTGTGCTGGTTGGCATCGTATAGTCTGTCTAATGATATTTTCTCCACTTCGGGATTATGTTTTAACTATCACAATTGTATCATTTCACAGATAAATCGTCTTCCACCAGAGGTTGTGAAGTACTTCACAGATCCCGATGCAATTGAACCTCCAGATATGCAATTGTTGCTCCCATTTGTGGATTCTGCTTTGCCTCTGGCATATGGTGTGTTGGGAGTTCAGCTGTTCCATGTAAATATGTTATTTACCTTATCTTCTTTTTCTTGTCTTGTTTTTGATTCATGGGATGAATTCTTTTTATCAATATGCTTTAGTTTACACGTGTGGACATGTTAAGAAATTCGATGTTTTTGCTCATAAGTCATAGGTTCTTTAATTGTATAGGATAAAGCTCACAAGGAGATTTTTTGGCAACTTATCTCTGTGGGTGGACAGGGATGGGGCAAATATACTTCGAGTAGTTTACTTACAATGCGGACCTGATAGTCGATAACTAAGTGTATTTAAGATGATTTCTGCAATCTTATTATGCTTAAGACAAAACATAGTTTATGTGGTGGCATGTTTGGCATCCTTGTGTGATCACCCATGATTGAAGTAACAGAATTGAAGTGAGTGTATTATTTGTTAACTTATGTTGCATTTACTTGGATTTAATGGTCATTAAAATGTAATGTGCATTATATAGTTATATATATGCTCATGATTACTCATCTGACTTGTAGCTGCTATTTTGCTGTGAATATCATTACTTCTAGTCATGTAATGATGATTACACTGGTTGAGTAGTTGTGATTACAATGACTCATGTAATCGATTACACTCATGTAACTCATTGTGCTCCTTTCTTTTCCACCTCTACTTTACTTCATAAAATGATGATTATATTGTAGTTACATATACTTCCAAGTAAACGAGCTCATTGTTTGAAGCTGGTGCGTAAGTTTCTGGATTAGTCTTACTTTCAGAGTATGAACAGTGACCATTGAGTCATTCTGTTGACAGTTCTAGCTGTTTGTTTTATGTCTACATGAAGGACTTGTTTGCTGCAGGAAATTGGGCATTATTTGGCAGCTTTTCCCAAAAATGTGAAGCTTAGCATTCCTTTCTTCATTCCCAACATAACTCTTGGCAGCTTCGGAGCAATTACACAGGTAAGGACATGTGTTTGTATCAGCTTATTGTTGTTGTATTGTCCATTTTAATACTACTCCCTTGCTTTTTTTTTTTTTTTTCAAGTGACGTGTTACAAATGGGCACGTGGATTGAGATATTCAATTCCTACTACGTAAAGCAACTTTTAATCTCTTCGTAAGTGCTTGTGTATATAATGGTGTGCCAAGTTTACATTTTCTCTCGCTTAGTTTCTCTCTTATATGCTCTGTGTTGCATGAGATTTGCAGTGGCCAGCACAAATGTACTTGCCTTGGAAACTGTTAAAAGAGAGGAAGAGAGAAAGTTTATTAAGCTTGTAGAAGACCATAACTACTGACCTTGGAATTTTAAAAGTAGAACGTCATTTGTATATGAACAAAATGACAATGCTAAAACGTCAATTTAAAAAAAAAAAAAAAACAGAGGGAGTAAGTTCTAACATTTTCTTTTGAAAATAATTCCTACTGAAGTTCTTAATGGTTTTCCTGTTGTATACTGGTTGAATGCCCAATTCTCCTCTCTTGCACAGATTGAACGTAGGGTACTTCTTTAGTTTTTTGCCCTACACCCATACAACAAAGTCCACCATGTGTATTAAAGCACCATATTCTTTGTAATAGTGGTAGCAGTAGTACAATTCAGATTCTTTTTCTTTTGCAACCATAGGCTACAACACCCAATGTGATTCCTGCTAATGGTGAGGTAGTGGGAGGTCAAGATGTATACTTCCTTACTCCCGACATGACCTCTAGAGTGTCTCCAATTACCCACATAAGAAGTTTTTGATACAAAATAATTGTAGTTGTGGCAGCAGTAGCATTAGAAGTGGTAGTAGATTAGTGATAGGGGTTGGTGATGAAGGAAGGTCGTAGGTTGTAGGTCGTAGCAAGGCAATGTTGAATTAAATGCTGAGAAAATTAGTGCAAATAAAAATACCCCTATTAGTATACAAATTTTTATGTAACAGAGTTATTACTGCTA
>BSSO01007552.1:0-10888 GCA_030267885.1 Mesembryanthemum crystallinum | reverse complement strand
TTGTCCAAAAAAAATACCAAAATGTCGCCGGTTCCCAATAAAAATACCTAAATGTCGCCGGTGTCAAAAAAAATACCAATCTGTCATGACCCCCCAATGAAAAATACCATTTTGGCGATGCGACCGGCTTTAACGCATTGAACCCATAAATTAGTGTTGTCTGAAATAACTTTAATTTTCAGCCAAGTTTTGTCATGAAGGCTTAGTTTTCCTAAGCTCGAGCCCTCCTAGCTTTTGTGAGCACAAATCTTTCTCCAGCCAATCATAGCAAAACATTTGTTAAAACTTGAATTGTCGAGGTTAGTATCCAAATTATGCTTTTTTCCAATAGAATTTTCTATTGATATTGTCTAATGTCTTACAAGTAGAAGAAGGCATCGTAATACATTGCATAGTATGCGAAGGAATATATTCAAGGTTAGCTTGATTAAGCATGGCTCTTTCCGATCTCGAGAGGAAATTGGCAACTCAAGAGTTCATCTTTTCACTAGCTTTGTCCACAATATCCTTACAAGTCATTTTAGTAGAGCTACCTTCAAACATCGAACAACCTAAATACTTTCCCAACATGGCACCACATCAACATATTTAATGCTAACTTTTATTACTAACTAGTTGGTGAACCCGTGCGTTGCACTGGTTTCAACTTTTTTCTTTTGTTTTGTTAACTATTGTTTCGAATTTAGTTACCAATATTACAAATAGTTAATGTAAAATAATTCAATGAGTACCTAAACTTGAGGTTCCTTATTAAAACTAGTTTGATAGCACAGGCTTATTATATATCACCTGACAATTTATATTAGTTATTTTAATCTATTTTAAGAAATCATATGTTCATTTCTTTTAGATTTATTCGTATATTCTTTGAAATTGTCGATCTAAAGGGAATTAAATACAATTTTAAAAATAACAAGATAATGATCATGTCTTAATATAATAATGTAGAATTACTTTAAAAACAAAAACGAATTAAAAGACCAAGAAAATGAAACAAAAGATGATAAATGAAAAAAATATATTATTAAATTGTCAAAAGTGCGAAATTTAAAGAATACACACCTCAAATCATATAACTCTTAGTAATCTAATAGTAACACTATATAAATGTCATTTAAGTTTAGATTAATATGATACAAGTCAATTAGTTGAGTTGAGATGGATTGGTTGCAAATATTCATAGAACACGAAGCATGAGAATGGTGACATAATCTTCTCTACAATTAACAGAGCGTTTGGAAATGTGGAATGGATTCAGTCTTTTGATAATAGTCTTATCAACCTCCTCACTAAAGGGGTATCAGATCCCTCCCCACTCTTGCTCACTATGGATATCCAAGCCAAGAGAACCAAGACCCCTTTTATGTACTTTAATATGTGGGGAAAATGCAATAGCTTCATAGACACAATTGAATCAAGATGGCACACCTCTTGTAATGGTGACTCAATTCAGCAACTCATTACAAGAAATCCATGAGAATGAGGGGTCCATTGAAGAAACTAAATAGAGAGAACCTTTCTGATATCTCTGCAAGGGTACAACAAGCCAGAGAAGCACTGCACAAAGCTCAAACAGAGGCCAATGAACATCCCTCACACCTGCAGCTGCAACAGAATGAACACACAGCTAGACTCTTGTTCCTTGATTTGAGTCATAAAGAAGAATCATTCTACAAACAGAAAAGCAAGCTTAAATGGGTTGAATTGTGATATCATAATTCAAAATTCTTTCACTTTATCATGAAGCAGAGAAGGCGGCAGGACATAGTTTATTCTTTGAAGAATTCAAATGGGGATATTCTCTCCACTCCTGAAAAGGTAGGAGCTGAATTTCTCTTCTTTTATAAAAGCATGTTGGGTATCTGCTCTACAAATAAAATGAGATCTTTAGACTTTATTTTAAAAGCTGTCAAAACCCTTAGTGTTGAACAACAATTATCTCTTGTAAGCCCTATTTCAAATGAAGAAATTAAAGAAGCCATGTTTGCTATTAATATTAACAAAAGTCCAAGCTCGGATGGGTTTGGAAGTGGATTCTTCAAATATGCTTGGGGGATAATTGGTAATGATGTTTGTGCAGCTGTGAAACATTTTTTTCTCTACAGGGCACATGCCTAGTGAAATGAATGCAACTACTTTGTGTCTTATTCCTAAAGTGTCTAATCCTGAACTAACTTTAGATTTTAGACATATTGATTGTTGTAACTCAGTTTACAAGTGCATATCAAAGATTCTATGCGACAGACTGAGAGATGTTCTCCCAACTCTTGTCTCTCTTAACCAAAGTGCATTTGTTGACAATAGATCAATAGTTCACAACATCATGATATACCAAGACATCTTCAAACATTACAACAGAAAATCCTCTTCTCCTAGATGTCTTTTAAACATTAACTAGGGGCAGATCCATGTATGGTGTACTGGGGGATGAGCCCCCAGTCCCATATGTGTTGGGCCATGAAAATCAAGGGGAAAAAAGGGATTTAAAGGTGGTTTAAAGGGGTGACCCCAGCCCAAACTGTTTAAGTGTCTCATGGGCCCCATCCCCAACTGACAATCTTTTACTGTTTTAAGAGAAAAGATAGGAATAATAGAGAACCAACTGTCCTTTTGCAAAAGGACGAAAAATGGTTCAATAACAGCAGTAGTACAAATTCTTGAAACCCTCACCTAATGTAAATAAACGAAAAAAAAAAAGAAGGGCCATTAGTATAATAGTAGTAGTATTTATCAGCTGAACCTTATTGCAACTTGAGAAGTGAGAGAATTTATAAAACTCAAACAAATTATAAACATGATTTTTTTTTTTTTGTAGTTAATTTATATTTTGAACATTGGATGATTATTGTTACTTCTTTTAGGTAAAATACTTGTTGTTTTAACACAAAAATTTATATGAGATAGCCACACATGAGGTGAAATTCAAATTAGTAGTTAGGTTACGATTTCGTGTCGTAAACAACATAAATGACTATTTGCTTAATTTTAAATTGTGGACAAATTAAGATCTACAGATTTATGGGGGGAAATTAAATTGGACAAAAAGCTTTCAACATTACCAATAGATAAAAAAAGTCATGGAGAACCTTAGTAATTTGTTACTCGTTCAATGATGTTATATTTTTGGTATTATGTATTAGTTAATTATGTAGTGTCCCCGGTGAAATTTTTTCCTGGATCCGCCACTGACATTAACCTAAGAAAAGCTTATAACACCATACATTGGAATTTTGTGGAGGAACTTTTGTATGGCTTTGGATTTTCAGATCAATTTGTCAAGTGGGTTCTAGCTTGTATGAAATCTGCAAACTTCAAAATCTGTGTAAATGGGTCTGTGGAAGGTCTTTGCAGCTAAGAGGGGGATTCGACAGGGGGGTCCCATCTCCCCTCTACTCTTTGTATTGGTCATGGAATACTTGTCTAGAGCTCTCAAACTGGTTGGGAATCTTAAGGATTTCAGATGGCATCCTATGTGTAAAAGCTTGCAATTGAACCATATTTGCTTTGCAAATGATTTGATGGTGTTCTGTAATGCTAACCCAGCCTCCATCTCCCATATCATGCAATGCTTTGATTAATTTTTCAGCAGTGAGTGGATTCCATGCCAACAAACACAAATCAGACTGCTATGTTGTTGGGGTGGCCGGACAATGCCACTAAGAACCAGTTTCTTGGTATTTCTGGATTCAAAGAGGGCACATTTCCGTTCAAATATCTTGGGGTACCTCTCTCTCCATCTAAATGGAATAAGGTTGACTGTTCATGATTAGTGAATAAAATCACAAAGAAGCTGGACACCCGGGCCTCTAAACATCGCTAGGTCACTCATTAAATAAAAATTTATTTTTAGTTTTTAAAAATTGTTATGCATCACGAATCATATGTGACAACATATTGTATTTCGACTTGGAATTTCATTCATATTTGATTATTTGAAATAATTCATTAATTGGAAGACATACGACATATACAATGAACATCCAAATCAAACGAGTACAAATCTAATGAAATTAGAAAAACCCATTTCCTAAGAAATGTAAGATCTAACAATTATATGCGCCTTTATCACATCGCTGCCTCATAATGCAACCTCTTTCAAGGGGAAGTCCATCGATCCGACAAAAGTGTTTAAAAGGTTGAGAGTAATCTATTTCTATAGACAATAGAAAGCGAGATACAAATCAAACAAATTAATTTGACAACTAAAAGCTCTAATTAAATAGAGATCTTGAACTTTCACGAAAAGAGACTAAAGAACCCAATATATGAGACAAATACTCCCCAAAGGGAGACAAATAAACCCAATAACTGAGACAAAGGCTATTAAAAGAGAGAGACAATAACTATTTAGATTATTATTGTAAAACAAACAAGAATCCGGGGTTTATCAGCGGCAAAAAGGCTAATAGCAGGCCCCTAAATCAAGAAAAAAAGAGGCTAGGGTTGAGATGGAGAAAGTAGACAAGAGAAAAAAAAAATAGAAACATGCGGTATTGTCAGTTAAATACTAAACTTTAGTTACAACATGTTATCGCACCAATAAATGCGACGAATGACCTTTCAAATTATCGACATATATATTTTATCATTGAATTTTACTATTTTTGGGTCAAATTTTAAATTAATATTTTTAGCCAAATTTATCCAAAAATTAAATTATGTCTTAAAAATGAAAAAAAAAAAGACAAAAAAAAGGGTTCCCCCTTGTACAAGAAATCCCCTCCCCCGGTGAGGAGGTTCGAGAATTAACCCCAAAAGTCTCACGAGGCTCTTTGGTAGCCACTGAACCGTTAACATTTAACTACCCAAAAACAAATCAAAAACTGTGTTAAGAGTTTTAGTAAAACCCTAAACCCTAACACCCACCACAACAACTAGAACCTCCTGTTTCTAGACTCTTCCTTAGCATCCCCCAGTCCACTCTCTTCTTCCCCTTTTAAATCTCTCCATCCCACCACTTTCTCTCTCCTGCTCTTTCCTCTACTCGTCTCATTCTCTCTCTCCTCCATTTTCTCTCTCCTCCATTTCCACCATGTTTCGTGCAGCCGCCAGCCTCGCCGCCAAAGCTCGCAGCAGCAGCCGCCAGGTTAGTGTCACACCTTGAAATCCTCATTTTACCGATTCAAGTTTGAGTTTTTCTTGGTGGGTTTGATTTGAATTTTTGTGGGTTGATTGCTAATTTGTTTGTTTTGCCATTTTGTTGCTGTGTAGATTGGTGGTAGGGTGAGTTGGAGCAGAAATTATGCTGCTAAAGAAGTCAGATTTGGTGAGGATGCCCGTAGGTCGATGCTTAGGGGTATTGAGGAGCTCGCTGATGCTGTTAGAGTCACTATGGGACCTAGGGTTAGTCTTCTGATACCATTTGTTTTTGTGGGTTATTGTCAGATCTGTATTTTTTTTAAAGTGGGGTTTGATGTATGAATTGAATAGTGATTGATTTGATTGGTGGGTTGTTTTTTTAGGGGCGTAATGTGGTGATTGAGCAAAGCTTTGGTGCTCCAAAAGTGACAAAGGATGGTGTAACTGTTGCCAAGAGTATTGAGTTCAAGGACAGGTTCAAGAATTTGGGTGCTAGCTTGGTCAAACAAGTTGCTAATTCCACCAATGATATTGCTGGGGATGGTAATTATTTTTCCCAGATTGATTTGTTTTATCAGTTAGTTTAGTAAATATGATAGTGTTTCATCTGCTGATCTCAATGTGGGTCTTAGTTTGAATGATTCTATTATTGCTGTTTATAATGCTGAGCAACTATAATGTGATGTGGTCTACTTTTTCAGTAGAGATCAATTTGTTGGTTTTGTTCATACTTGTCTATGATGGCTGATGTATACTCCATCCGTTCTTTAAAAATCTTTACATCGGATATTTTGGGCGTTTCCCCAAATTCTTTATGTGGCCTAAAATGGAAAAGTTTAAAGTATAAACTTACCCATCTACCCCTCTTTTATTCTTACCCACCTATCCCTCCACCTATCCCTCCCATGTGACTCTCTCTCTCCCTCTTTTTCTCTCTCTTTGTAGAGGGGTATATTTGGAAGTCAAAGCACACCTCAATTTTTCTTAGTTCACGTGCACAATCAACCCGTCAAGATTCGGAGCGAGTATTATACTACAGATCAAGTGACACATTTGATTAAAAATGTTTCGCCTTTGAGTAGTATGTTTGTAAAAGTTTATGTGTGAGTAAGGTGTATAGAAACAGTTATTTAGGAAAATAAGAAAGAAAATGAAAATAAGTCATGTTGACATCAATTCTGTTTGAGTGGCGGTGCATGGCCGTTCTTAGTTGGTGGAGTGATTTGTATGGCTAATTACGTTAACGAACGAGACATCAATTCTGTTTGATCATGTCTTTTTATTGTTCTGGTTGTAGGTACCACATGTGCCACAGTTCTTACACGGGCTATTTTGATTGAGGGAGTCCGGTCAGTTGGAGTTGGAATGAATGCTATGGACCTCCGAAGAGGTATGACCATGGCAGTTGATGCTGTAGTGGATTACTTGAAAAGCAGAGCAAGGATGATCAGCACCTCAGAAGAGATAGCACAGGTGTGTGATCAAATTATCTGAGACGAAAGATTATTATTCTACTTACTGTAGAGTAGATTCTATGTTTTCAGTGTAAACTTCCATCATCGTAAATGTTCATGTAGGTTGGTACTATCTCTGCAAATGGTGAGAGGGAAATTGGTGAGTTGATTGCAAAGGCCATGGAAAGAGTTGGCAAGGAAGGAGTTATCACAATCCAGGTGAGCCACTTTCTCTATATAGGTTCATTTTTGTGCAAGATGTCTATTTAGGAGTAATTTGAAGCGTCTAGCAATAACTTAACACACTTGCATTTCTTCTTTAAATAATTAAGGTGTTCAATTGTCACTTGCCCCCCTTTCCCGATTCCTTCCTGTTTAAGATATTTGCACATTTCTTTAAAATTCTGATAGCCAGGAACTGACCTGGAGTTTATACCATTTTAGGATGGTAAGACATTGTTCAATGAATTAGAAGTTGTTGAGGGTATGAAGCTGGATAGGGGTTACATCTCTCCCTATTTCATCACGAACCCAAAGACCCAGAAATGTGTAAGCATTCTTCTCTTGTATCCAATTTCTTTTGCAGCTCACTATTTTGCTTTTGGAGTCCATATTGCTTGCAATTTTTTGATGTTTATCTTGATTGTTATGTACTCAATGCTATCAGGAATTGGATGATCCACTCATTTTGATCCATGAGAAGAAAATCACCAGCGTAAATTCTGTTGTGAAGGCCCTAGAATTGGCATTGAAGGTATGAGTTCATTGCTTAATCATATAGTTCCTGCATTGCTTGCGTTTGTCTCCTGTAGAGTCTAACTAAAATCCTTTTACTGCGCAGAGGCAAAAGCCCTTGTTGATTGTTGCAGAAGATGTTGATAGTGAGGCCTTGGCAACTCTTATTTTGAACAAAATCCGAGCAGGACTCAAGGTTTGTGAACAATTTCTATGATGCGTGGCTGTTAAATGTGTCTCTTGTTTGATTATGGTACTTCAACTTGGAGAGCATTCCATAATGTTTATTTTGTTTTTTCAAGGTCTGTGCTATTAAAGCTCCTGGTTTTGGAGAGAACAGGAAAGCCAATTTGCAGGATCTTGCAACTCTTACCGGTGGAGAGGTGGGTATTTTCACTTTTTTTAAGTGTTAAGAAAAATCTATGTTTCCTACTCCTTGATAATGGTCATAAGTGCTTGATCTTTTGCTGTGCAGGTTATAACTGAAGATCTTGGTATGAATATGGAGAAGGTTGACATTGGCATGCTTGGTTCTTGCAAAAAGGTAAGATTATGGAAGCAATTACTATCACTGTATCTCGACAAGGGTGTATAATGAGTTCTGTTTAACGATGTTTGGTGCTTTGTAGGTGACCATCTCAAAGGATGACACTGTCGTCCTTGATGGTGCTGGTGACAAGAAGTCCATTGAGGAAAGATGTGATCAGGTCTGTTTTACTTAGTGTCGTGTGTTTTGCTTTGAACTGTTCTTATATGTACTGGTCATTTGTTTGCTCTTTTTCTGGAGGTTTGACATATCCTGCTATTACTATTTAACCAAACAGATCAGGTCAGGAATCGAGGCAGCCACATCTGACTATGACAAGGAGAAATACGAGGAGAGGCTTGCCAAGCTCTCTGGAGGCGTTGCTGTTTTGAAGGTTTGGACTGTTTGTGGTTCTTATAAAGTCTTGTTAATTAACAAGTTTGAAATTTCTTGATTAGGTGGTGCACTTCTGTAGAACTTCTTGATAAAGTGGAACTGTTTGTTTCTGTTTTCAGATCGGAGGAGCTAGTGAAGCCGAAGTTGGTGAAAAGAAGGATAGAGTAACAGATGCTTTAAATGCCACTAAGGCAGCAGTTGCTGAAGGAATTGTACCAGGTGGTGGTGTCGCTCTTCTTTATGCCTCGAAAGAGCTAGAAAAGCTGCAGACCGCCAACTATGATCAGAAGATTGGTGTGCAGATCATCCAAGCAGCTCTCAAGGTATGTATCTGAGGATTTTGCTTACTTGAATATGAGAACTTTTACTTAAGGCATTTGGTTCTGTTTGCTTGGTATTCCTATCGGGGAAACTTTGTGTTTTATTGAAGTATTTACACTGGATGATAAATGATCCACATTTATTGCTGCTGCTCCTTCAACCTGTGCTGATATTCTTTGTTACATACTATTATAAAGCTTCGTTTAAATTTCCAAAATTTAACCCCATTTCAACCTCTTAAGAAGTGAAAAGTGCGAAAAGGAGTGGAGGGAGAGGGGTTGGGAAAGGAGGGATGTGAGAGGAAAGTTAATTCCTAGAAGTTAGGCCAAATGCAGTTGTAGAGTTGTTGAACTTGGAATATTTCGAAAGTGCGACAGGTCATATTCCTAATAACAATTTGAAATGTCAATGCAGACCCCTGTTCACACAATTGCTTCCAACGCTGGAGTGGAGGGAGCTCTTATTGTTGGCAAGCTTCTAGAGCAGGATGACCAAGACCTCGGTTATGATGCTTCCAAAGGTTGTTATATGCACTTAACACTCCTTAGCAAGTGAATAGTAAATTTGATTAATAGATGATGTGCTAATTTTTAACTTGGTATCATGGTTACCTATGCTTGAGCAGGAGAATACGTAAATATGGTAAAATCCGGTATCATTGATCCATTGAAGGTTATTAGGACAGCTTTGGTTGATGCTGCCAGGCAAGTCAAAGTTCTTTTTATGTTCATTCTCCCAATTCATAAACCATATGATCTAAACATCTGTAACCTGTGAAAATTGTTATTTTGTTGCAGTGTATCAGCCTTGATGACCACGACAGAAGCTGTTATAGTTGAGGCACCCAAAGACGAGAAGGATGCAGCTCCAGGGATGGGTGGCATGGGAGGAATGGGTGGAATGGGTGGAATGGACTATTGAGGGGCTCGGGAGATTTATCGATACCATAATTGAATTATCCGTGCATTGTTTCGACCCTGAGTTTACGTGCAAATGGAAATGTTCACTCTGATTTTGTCGGATTTTTGGTTTTTTGCTTTAGTTTATAGGAGGCATTTGTGTAAAACATAGTGGGAGATTAGTTGATAGGGGAGCCTGCAAATGCAGAAGAAGGGCCATGTTGTGATTGCTTGCTTTTAGTGAACGAACTGGAACAATCTTCTCATAATAAAAACAATTGAATCATATTCCCCTTTGATCATTGAAACTTTGCCTCGCCATCTTACCACTGGAGAAGTCTACAGCATTCGCTTTCTTGGATGCAGTCTGTTACTATTTCAATTGTATTGGTTTGTGGGAAAAGAAGGAAAGATTGCAAAGGTATCCAGCATCCATCCATGTGTACATACAACATTTCTGAAAGCTATGTTACTGTTTATAAAAGCTAAGTAATACACCAGGGTTTGCTTGAATATAGATGCTCTCCACTCTGCTCTCATTTCCTTTCTCTCATCCCTTTTCCGGCCATCCTGCAACTAGGGGTGAGCAAAGTGATCTTGATCCGTTCTGACTTTTACACGAAATGCTGATATTCAATTTGTAAAGACTAGATTAGATATCCAATCCGATTTTTTTTCTTCTCACAAACCCTCATCGGGGGTTTTGAAATCCAGAAATCAGATCTCCCATCCTTTTTTTTATTCGAAAATGAAAATAAACCCATAACAACTCATCTCTCAATTATTATTAGTTCATGTGAAAGTGTCATCTTGTGCTTGTGCTAATCAACACACCAATAAAAAAAATGCTTCCAATGTTTTGTAATTAGGTAATTCGATGGTAGTAAAATAGGCCAAATGTTTGTCTATAAGGAAAAACACATTTAAATACAGGACCAGGATTATATACTCCCTTCAATTATATAGTTTCAAAATCAAGATAATTCAGCAAATAAAGGGCCGAAAACCCTTCAACACCACCACTATTTTTTATATTTATGTATAAAAATATTGTAATACCCAGTATTTTCTTACTATTTTCGAGTAAACAAAAATTAATTTTCGTGATTATAAAATTCTCAAGAAAAGTTATTATGAAAATTAAATTTTATAACAAACTAATTTGTTATTTTAAATTATAGATGTTATTGAGTATAAATACTATTTTATTATCAGTGTTGGTCAGTTAAGTGTGAATAGTTCAGTTTAACTATGATTAATTTAGTTTAAGTGATTATAGTTTATACTAGTATTACAGTTATGTTCCTAGTAAATTAGTAATTTCAGTTAACAGTTTTAAGTCAGTGGAAGATAGAGTAGCATACCCACAAGTAAGAAATCAGAAAGGTTATGGGAGTTTAGTTAAGAGATTGATACTTGAAATTGGGGGTACTAGTTAAGGGATGGATTTTTTTTTTTTTTTTTGAAAAGATAAGAAA
>BSSO01007551.1:0-10889 GCA_030267885.1 Mesembryanthemum crystallinum | reverse complement strand
AAAGAGAAAGAAAAGAGAAAAAGAAAGGAAAGAGAGAGAAAGGGGCGGTGCTCGGCCACCATGGCCGCCCACCCTTGGCCCTACATGGCCAAGAAGCTCAGCTAAGGAGAGGGAGAGGGGAATTCTAGAGAGAGAAAGTGAAATACCTAGAGAGAGAGAGTTTAAGGAATTGTAAAGGGAATAATGAACCCCATGGATTCCTTATATAGGCATCGGGGTTGACTAGGGCTTCCCTAGTTAACCTAAGCCCGATCCTAAGGCCCATACTCTCTACTCCTATCCTCTCCTTAAGCTAATCCGGTTTTAATGCCCAATTTAATTAAAACAAGGATTAAGGCCTTTTAATCCAATAAAACCCATTTTTAATAATTAAACCACATAATTCTCAATTTCTTTAGAGAATTAATTATAATAATTTAATATTTATTATTAAACCTCATAATTCATATAAATCAAATAATTTAAATATAGTCCATAAAGGAGAATTATTGTATAATTGATTGATAATAATTTCAAATAATCCTTTTAAATAATTAATAAATAATATAGAAATTTTTTGGGTATCACAGACCAACAAAGGGTTATTTTGGTTTTTATTGTTCATGTTCTTATGTGCAAATTGAACATTTCTCGAATTGAACCTACATGTACACTCGGCTAAATCTCCACCTAAAAATCTAGCATGTTCACTTAATTCTTGTCCAAATCGCATGAAATCTTGTTAATCATCAAAGCGGCCACCTTTGCAATAATTCTTTCTTGGTAAGTAATCCGTGACAACCCACGTAGCTAAAGCATAGTTAAGGGAAAATAAATAGCATGACGGATATCATGCAAATAAATGGCATAATTGCATTATCTTGAAATCATTTGAATAGACTCTACATTCCTGAACTCGGCATCTCCCTTCTTTGGGAATCGAAGTCACAATTTGGCACGATCATGGTATTTCTCTAGATATCCGTGGTTGGAGCCTTCACAGTTTCCGTATTCCTAAAATACGGTGGCGACTTCTTCACCTTGCAAAACAAATAGAACAAAACATGAGAAAATGGTTACGACACCTCAAATAAAATCTAGACAAAACCAAAGAGCGGAAAAAACAAAGCGCCGAATAGCACCCAGCGAATGTAGGGGCGGCGAGGGTCCCACAGACGGATACGGCCTCCATGCTCATCCACATCCTCCATCTCGAGGGCGGGAACCACGGCATCAATCTCCTCCTCATCAAGGTCTCCAAACTGCACCAACGAAATGGTTAGCACATCCGACACAGTGATGTCAAAGCAAAAGAGACTCGCAAAAGCAACAAATAGACACTACCTCGAAACAGAAATTCTCGGCCCAACGTTCCACCACGGACGCCGCATAAGCATCCAAGTGGGACATACCCTCCGGGGTGGGCGTGAAAAAGGAGGAAGCAGGAGTTCCACTCAAGGCCCGATCGCACCAACATTGCCTCATGTATTTGTTGTAAAACATGGAATCCGTTGGATCCTGTGGAACTAAGGGACCCTCATAGTCCGGCACGAAATGTCGGATCACCCTCTCACCCAACAACAACTCAAAACCAAATGGGTGCAGGATCAACACTCTCCTCTTGTCGAACTCGATAGAACCCTCCTCAGTTGGAGGCTCCGCACATAACGTTCCTAAGGGAACCACAAAACCTGCAAAACACAGGGAAAAGTGTCCAGAAATAGAGATCAACTAATTTCCTACAAAATAACAAGATGACCAAACATACCTGCTCAGTGGTCAAATCAGCCAAAGCATCCCGCAACTCATGCAACTTCCTGGGCCAACCCAGGTAGCCCCGCCAACTGCTCGCAGCCGAAATCCGGGGGTTCTCCACCGTAACCCTAGGAGCTAGATGGCGAAAGTGCTCATACAGCCAGATCTGAAACATGCACACCCCATGTTAGAAAGGATACAAATAGCACAAACACACAACAGAAGAAAAATGTATACCTCCAAAACCTATGTCAGTCCCTAGGAAGTTATCTTCCCAATGGACTCCGTGCTCGGGGGAACCTTCTCATCCTCCAAAGAAGAACTAACCCGTCTCTTCTTCTTACCCTTCGCACCCCGTGCTGCACCCTTGCTCGACGTAGGGAGCCTGCAAATCCCCCTCAAACTTCGAATCAGCACGCCCTAGGAAGGTATGCACCAATCAAAAGCCGTCATATCCTCAAAACTCTCCTTCAAGCACAGAAGGTAAAAGAGGTGTATCGTCGACCCTTATCGGAAGACAGCAGCACCAAGCAAAAGAGTAATGAAAAGATGCGCCACCTGCGAATGAGTCATAGTCTCCTTCTGAGGAGAAGCAAAAATGGCAGCCACGTTCTTGATTGGAACTTTCTGCTCGAAGCCAACTAGTCGCTGGAAAGGCTCGCCGAATAGGGCCCTCAACTCGATCACATTCCTTACTAGACAGTCACCATACACAAAAGGCTTGCCCCGGCTCGGGAGCCTAGCTATCACCTAAAACTCGAATGGAGTAATCATCATCACACCTACGGGAAGGTGAAACGTGTTGGTGGTATCCCAAAAACGCTCAGCCAACCCTCAAGAGACAGTACGGTCTTCTGCTCCCATGTTTAGCACGGTCTCTACAAGACCATGAAAACCAGCAGTACCAACCATGGCCAAGCTCTCCACCGAGAGAACCGCATAAGAAGGGGGAATCCTCCCGGCACTACCATAAACATGGTGTGAATAATCGGCCTCCTACAAGCGAATGAGGAACGGTCAAAGAACAGAGCAAAGCATACAAATCCACACAGCATGATCAGTTTAGCACATTACTAAACGCAAGGACGTCTTTAGTACACCACTAAAAGATAACGCAACAAATTCAGCAAAATAGCTCAAAACAAGGGGCTATTCTCACACACATGCAAGTCATAAGCATTGAACTCCTCCCATCAAAGCAACAAATTCAACAAAATAGTCCAAGACAGGGGGCTATTTTTCAC
The DNA here is from genome assembly GCA_030267885.1 of Mesembryanthemum crystallinum. Classification (NCBI taxonomy): domain Eukaryota; kingdom Viridiplantae; phylum Streptophyta; class Magnoliopsida; order Caryophyllales; family Aizoaceae; genus Mesembryanthemum; species Mesembryanthemum crystallinum. The sequence goes on along the minus strand of BSSO01007551.1, from coordinate 7,911 downwards.
ATACCTGAAAGTCCTAAGCATTAGATTCCTCTCATCAAAGCAACAAATTCAGCAAAATAGTCCAAGACAGGGGGCTATTTTCCCACACATGCAAGTCATAAGCATTGCAATCCTCTCATTAAAGCAACAAATTTAGCAAAATAGTCCGAAACAGGGGGCTATTTTTCCACATGTGCAAGTCATGAGCAGTGGACTCATATCATCAAACAAACTCACACGAATCCTACACATGGAATTCTACAACAACAAAGCATTCAGGCACCAAAGTGAAAGATTCACATTCACGTGGCAACCCCGATGCGAAAGCTGCAACTCCGGCTCCTTGATCAAATCGCTCGACTCCCACGCAGTCCTCGGACAAAAGTCATACTTGAAAAAGTCCTTTGGGAGCCTGGGAATCCCCTCGTCCCTCAGCCGCGGCGGTATCACACCCCGAGGGAACGCATCGGTGAAAACATTTGGGTCATCGCGTCTCCGAGGAGCCATGGTTGCAAAAGGCACAAAACAACAAAGAAGCAAGATTCCTCAGTTCACACTAAATTGAGGGAATTCACTCCCAACACAGGAATGGAGTTTTGTTTCACTTAAACAAATCACAACCCATCATCAAAAGTGCCTAAAGTTCACACCAAACTAAGGCATCCAACGAGTTCAATTCGACAAAAGTCGAAAAATCGACAGCACAACAGCACAACTATGGCTACCCCAATTTTTTTTTTAAAAAGGCTTATACACACTATTAGGCCAACCACAACTACCATGAAAACCATATACGCATCATGCACAACCACGTTCAAGAATTTGCACCTATTACGGAAAATTCGAAAATGCACTAAAATCGCTAGTTCATGCAACCCAGTGGTTACTAAACATACTACAAGCATCAAAACGAGCACCCCAGGCAAGCACAATCGACAATGGTGGGCGAAAAACGCCACTTTCTCTCTCCTCAAGAACTCAAAATTCAAACTTGTGATTCACACCAAACCGACAAGTTCCCAAGCATTATTTGACATCCACAACACACAAGTCATCAAAATTCAAGCCCAAACGGCACCATACAAGCCAAAAAACGAGTCTTTTTGCTCAAAAACCCACAAACATTCAACATGCAAAACTCAAGCAAAAATCAACAAAAATCGACAAAACAAGTTGAGAATCACTTACTAGCAAGTAATGTGGTCGATTTGGTGCAAAATCCAAGTAAAATGGTGCAAAAATGGGCTTGAGGGCTTTCTTGGGGAGAGAGAGAGAGAGAGAGAGAGAGAGAGCTCAAGGGGGCCAAAAATGGAGGTTTTCGGCCTCCCTTCCCTCTCCCTTTCAAATGAACGGGGGAAGCCAGACCGGTTGGGCGATGGGCCCATCGGTCTTGCGATGGGGGGTCTAGCGGCCTAGAACCCGCCAGACCAGCTCGAGCCCCTTATTCGAGCACCTCCCCGGATTGTTATTTGGTCCAAGAGACGTCTGCGCTAAAATCTCGGGACAACCCTAATTCAAAATTCGACAGTTGTCAGATGGCCCGACAGGTAAAATATACCACTTTTACCCTTTCACAAATCTTCAACAATGCTCATTTTTTTCCAAAAAAAAATCTTCAGATTGCTCATAAAACTCGATTCTACTCGATATTCGCAAAATAAAGTTTTTCAAACAAGACCTCCTTAAACCCGATTTTACTCGGTATTTTACAAAACATGTCTTCAACAAACTTTTTAGTAGTTTGAGAGAACAAAATCCAATTTGTTCCTCTCATTCAACAGGTGGACACTCACCTTAATACACGTTAAACCCGATTTGACTCGGTATTTGCAAAACCAAGCATTTTAGCAGTTTGAGAGAGCAAAATTCAATTTTCTCCTCTCATTCAATAACGTTTTCCCGTCTCAACACACATGTTCCTCCCCATGATTAGCCGGGGAGCGCCATCCCCGGCGGTTCCGAACTTCTTTGACCATCACTCTTCCCAGAGCTCGGTCAAAGTGGGGGCTTTTGTAGACACCCCACCAGCTGTCTCATAAGTCCTTCACCGCCCAATGACGAAATAATGGCACGCATAGAGACGACGAAACTCCCACAATAAAGAGAACCCTATAAGACATAACCCAAAACTCTCACTCTCACAAAATAGCATATGCCATAAGATTTTCGAAACTCCAAACGGATCCTCAATCGGACCTCTGGATCAAAAGTTATGGCCATTTGAAAGTTTCTGCACAAAACCGAGACATGGAGCGGCAAACGGATCAAATATCCGTCCAAAAATCCATGAAAAGGAGCAATGGACCTTGATCTATGGATACATACCAGATTAGGAAAATAAGTACACTTTGACTTTCATTTCTCGGCCAATCAGAACTGTGTCATACCGTTGACCACGCCCACCAGTTTACGGGCCCACCGGTCTGGCAACGGCCCGACCGCCTAACAATTGAGAGCTCAATCTCAAAGCAAGGTGATATTTGAAACAGTTAGAGAGTTCTTAGCACTAATCCAAGGTGCATAGAATGATCTTCTTGATAAAAATTCACATCGAATACCCTTCTTAGCACCACNGAAAAAGAGAGAGAGAGAGAGAGAGAGAGAGAGAGAGAGAGAGAGCCACCATTCCATCACCACCACTAAAATTAAACACTCACCCAACACTCACAAAAACTCTGAATCTAAAACCGGCAACAACTTGGGGTCTTTAACTCGAGGAAATCCATACAAGGAGGTCCCGATCCAAGGTAGTCATCACGAGGGCAACCATCAAGGGTTATTTCTTTGCATTTTTTGTGGTTTTAATTGATTTAGCTTCCTTTTGTGAAATTAATCCACCTCATACGAATTGAATCTCATGCTCACTCGGCTAAATCTCACCTAATCAGAAGTATGATCACCTAATTTTATCGTCTTTACAAAGCATGTAAAACATTAATAAAAGCTCTAGGTTTAATTGATGCATTAATCATCTGTGATTTCAACCCATCAATTATCCCCATGAGCTTGCCCTTTAGATGGGTATGATTCACTCAATCAAATATTTCCATAAAGGCACCAAAATGGCCACTTCCATAGCATTCTTGGTGAATAATGCGTGATAAACCACCTAGCAAATGTGGACAAGGGCCAAAACATTGCATGCATGTCATACAAAATAAACAACAAAACCCGCTTTCAATCCATTTGAATAGATTTCGCATTCCCAAACTAAAATTCTCATTTGGGCAATTGAAGTCACGCTCTATAATGGGAGTAGGGCATATTTGGCTCGGTCATGATATCTTTCTAGATATTCATGATAGATGCCTTAACGGTTTCCATATTCCTAAAATATGGTGGCGACTTCCACACCCAGCAAAAATTTGATCAAAAACATGATAATAGAAGGTCATGACAAACCCAAATAAAACATGTGACCAAAAATGCAGGGACGCCCCCCTCCCCCGAGGGAGGGATGGTCCAGGGTCCTACAGTACCCAATATATTAACTTGTAAAATAAATGACGAGAATATAAATAGTCAATATAATATTTGTGCAGTAAATAGTCAATATATCATGGTAATGGAGGAATATACTGAAGGCAAGGGACAAGTTTAATGAAATTTGTGGTACTGCTGAGGCTGATAAGGGGATGTTTGTGGTTACTGAAGCCTATGACTTTTTTTTTAGAAGTAAAGGGAATGAATGGAGATGGAGTAAAACAGTTTGGAAACCCATGTCCATGCCAAGACATAGGGTGATTTTAATGCTTGCAGCCTCTAACAAGCTAGCAACAGTTGATAACATCAATAAAATGGGTATTCATTTAGCAAATAGATGTGTCCTTTGATAACATCAATAAAATGGGTATTCATTTAGCAAATAGATGTGTCCTTTGCTACAGAAAGGAGGAAACCACCAAATATACATTCTTCAAGTGTGAATTTGCTCGAGATATCTGGAGGGACATACGTAAATGGCTCAATCTGAAAGCTATCCTAGCTGAGATTAAGGAAGTGTTGAGATGGTACTTATATAAAGTTAGAGGGTAGGCTACTGAACAGAGGTTAAAGAGAGATTTGTTGGGAAAGAAACAAAAGAATTTTTGAAGGAAGATTAAGATCAGTTGCTGATATTGTTAGAAGAATTCAGTTGCTTGCTTGTGTTAGAAAATACAAATGTATAGGTGAAGTATGAGTTGCTAGTTGCCACTGGTCTGATGCTAACAGCTTGTAGCTAGTTGTCATGTTGCTTGTTTGTTGTTACTATGTTTCTTTGTTGTTGTATATGGAGTTCGTCACATTGACAACCTCTAATTGTGGATTTTTCAAACGTCTTCACATTGAAGTCCTTTTTGAAAAAAGAAATAAAAGCTACTCTTTTCCAAAAAAAAAAAATAAATGACTAATGTTGAGAAAGAAAAAAAATATATGTTTAATTGCCAAAGTAAAATATCAATAATAATTCATACGAAATAATGATAAATATATATAAAAAAAAATTTATATTTTCATTCTTTTATTAATTAATATTTTGCTACGATTATAATAGAAAGAAATGTGTTACTTATTGAGGATTAAACATGTCTATTTTAAATTTATTTCGTTCAATTTAAAATAAAATAGTAGTTAGTCCAGTAAATAAGTGCAACAAAACTTTAGGACTCCCTTACATTTACCACTATTCATGTGTTAATTTTCAATTATTGCAATACAGTTTGCTATCTGGCTATCCTGTTGTATCCACTTAACTTCTACTCAACCTTATTTTTCAAATCTAAGACAAATATTGCACCCCGAAAAAAAAAATATAAGACAAACATATCTCATTTGATGTATTTATCAAATCCAATGTAATGATAAAAGATTTATATATTTTAGAGTTATGTGACCAAAGTTATTTTATTTTATTATTTGAAAAAGATATTATCACACAAAATAACATCATATATGTCGTGTATAATAAAAATAATAAAAGCTTGCATTAATGGATAACATGTTGTATTATAAGCTTACGTGGCATCCTACGTGGCATCTACAAATGAAAAGGGTTGCTTATGCGGCGTCCTACATGGCACCTAGTTGATACCATGTACGTTGCACAGACTCATTTTCCAGTCACACAATTAATTTTCAATAGTTATTGTAAGTAATTTTGAAATCTTTATACATTTTTTGATAGTGTTGATTTATATGTATTATCCTCGTGTGAATATGAAAAATATAAGTTTTATATCATACTAAATGCATCTAACTTTAACTTTCAATTTTATACTTTGTAAGTTTATATGAAGTGTTGTGTTAATCAATTTGTTGACATAGCATTCATATAGATGATAAATTGTCATTCACACACTACTTAAACGTCCATATTCATACAATTGCATTCCACTCTTGAATATTTGAACAAAATACCTAAAATACTAAAACAAAATTTTCCCCAAAATCATGTACGAAATAAAGCATCCAAGTTTGTTATCTCAACATCCTAAATATAAAAGCTAGTACAAGAGAAAATAATCATTTTTAGTTGTAACTCTTTTAACTTAGTAATAAAAGATGAAACAAAGTAGAAACAGAACCACTGTCATTTGCCATTTTACCTATCCAAGTATTTTCTTGGACTAAATCTTAAATATACCTAAAATTTGCATCTTCTCCTCAAATTTCCTTGAATGAAGAGTAAGTAGAAAATTCAAAGTTAGTTCCATTCTTTTGTGAAGAATACGCACGGGCAACAATTGGTTGAATTTCCATAATGTATCAGTTCTTGTGTGAAGCACAGAGCAATTAATTGACAATTTGTGAGAGAGGAGGAGAGAGGGGAGTGATGGACAGTTAGCTAGCTAGCTAGTAATATTTTATTGGAAGGAGTAATTATTTGGTGAGAGATATCACTATCACTCTATTTCTTTGTTACATTTTTACTGCAGCACAAGAAACTGGAAAGTAGAACATATCATCTTTAACTGACATTACTACTCTTTTACTCATAATGTCATACACAGAGGAGGCCATGTACATGAAACATACTTAAATAGTAAAATATCATTATAACAAATCAGCACCTGACACTTGTATAGCAAGAAGCACAACAGGGGCCATGGCCACGTCAGGCCCCTCTGTAGCTTCGTCCATTCTGCGTGTCATCCCCACAGGAAATGGACCCAAATTTATATATCTACTAGTTTTTTGACTCGTGCGAGCATGGGCTCATATATGTCCCTCCTTTTGTTAAACCAAACTCGAAATTATAGGCAATCATAAAGTTTGATGTTACAATTTGTTTTTTTCTTAAAAAAAATCTTATTTTGGGCATGATTCTCATTCTTTGCTGAATTCATTCCAATATTGCAATTTTGTGGGGTTGCTCAAGTAATTGTCCGTGTTGTAGATGATGGTACTTGATGAGTGATTGGAACGTAATTTTTGACTTTATTTTTGAATTTTCCGTGTCGTATCTCCCATTGCTATATTTTTTTGTCAATTTAAATGTAATGTTTGATTCTTTCATTAAAGCCATTTGGAAGATTTTATTACAACAATTCGACATCACCATAGGATGTTCATAGGTCAAGTTGAGCACCATATATGTATCTTAAAGAATGACAAAAGATCAATCCAATGGAAGTATATGTGTAGTAGTGTTAGCAGTAGAAATGTCATCTTTTTATGCATGTTATCGTCATTCCTTTTTTCTGTTATTAATACTCGTAAACCTCTGCTCAATAAGTTGTAGTGAGCTTTCTTTTTTTGTACTCTTTTTGCCTCCTTGATGTTCCTATGGTGTTAGTTGTGTTTTATTGTGCCTATATTTAATTTTGGAAGAAGGTTAGTGTTGGCCAAAAATTGAGAATGTCCCATTTAACGTCGAGGTGAACATGTAATATACTCGAAGCACACATTTTGAGAACCCGAACATGTTGATTGTGAATATTATTATGGAAAAATTTCATTTTGAGTACCCGACGTTAGGCCTAATTGCATTTTGAGTACCCGTCTTTTCAATAATCTCATTTTTGGTACCTTTAAAATTAAAAGCTGTCTCATTTTGGGTCATTTGACTGACGGGGTTTAAATTTTCGTTAAATGCTGATGTGTCATTAAGTAAAAAAATCTTGAAAGTATCCAAAAAAAACTCCCAAAAAATATTAAATTTAATCTGTAATTATTGGGATTTTTCTATAGTTTTCTGGGATTTTTTCAATAATGTTTTGCTTAGTAACACGTCAACATTTAACGGAAATTTTAACCTCGTCGGTCAAATGACCCAAAATGAGACAACTTTTAATTTTACAGGTACCGAAAATGAGAATATTGAAAAGACGGGTACCCAAAATACAATTAAGCCTAACGTCGGGTACCCAAAATGAAAATTTTTCTATTATTTTTTCATTTTATTTTAATAAATTAATGTGTGCCGTTAACTTCTTATATTTTTTGGATATTATAAAGTCAAGGGAAATTATGGAGCGTTAGACTAAAATGGTTGTTTTTGCATACCTTGGATTATCTTGGGAATTTTGGTAGGTGACTCGATTGACAATCCTTGTTGAATTTGCAGTGATGATGTCCATTTGCTTTAACATGAGTTGGCGTACTTAGCTTGTGGAAGAAAGTAGGTGGACATGTTCATTTGGCATATGCCCTTTTTGTTTTGTAAGATCTTGAGCGTAGTTTTTTCAGTATGACCGTTCTATTTCTATTGCAGGATAATGGTCGACCATATATTTATGGCTTTGGCATTTTCTATGGTCATCCATTGTTGTGAAGTCATGGTCTTATTTTTTGAGTTGTGACTACTAATTTATAGTGTTGTTTGATGGCATGTTTCAATTGTAGTTTGGGCATTTAATTTTTAGGATTTTTTGCGAGGAACCTTCTTATATAATACACTTTATGTAAAAAAAAAAAAAAAAAACCCTTGTATAATTTTTTGGAAAATTTTCA
>BSSO01007550.1:0-10889 GCA_030267885.1 Mesembryanthemum crystallinum | reverse complement strand
ATTGGAAAGCAAGCTACTTTGCACATTATTCAATCAATTTGATCTTGAAGATAAAACCCAAACAAGTGACAAATTGAGGGACTGAGAGAGAGATCTGAGGCGAGAACATGTATTGGGATGAAAATCTTGTAATAAATGAGCTAATATAGCGGATAGATAGATATGTATGAGAGAGGGGCAAAACGGTCATAAAAATAAAATATCCACCGGAAAATTCAAAAAATGGCCAGAGAGGGGGTTTTCTAAAAGTTTTCTGTCATATAGGGAGGTTCCTTACAAGTTTTTTTTTATAGGGGGGTTTGTCACAATCAACGTACTATATAGGGGGTTGGCGGTAAATTTTTCTTATGAATTCGTTATAATTTTAGGCTAGCAGAAAAAAATAATATATAACCTGGAAACAGGAACAAACTCAAATTATACTAAACCAACTTGTTTTATTGTAAATCGAAAAGTAGGATTATCTTGATATTTGAAAACTTGTTCCAAATTAATCCGACCTAGATCTAATATTTACTAAGCTTAAACTTGACTCAACCAACCCATTTGTCAAATCTAGTTGTAATTATCTTATTATTTCTTATATACCCAAAAAAGATTGATACAACAGTACTCTCTCCGCCTCAAAATAACTGTCGCTTTAGGTCTATGCGCACATATTAAGTAGAGTATTAATTTTAGAGGTAGTTAAAGACAATTTGACTCTATTACCCTTGTATTAATTATGATTAGGTGCATTGGAAAGTAAAATTAGTAATAAACTACAAGGGTACATTAGGAAAATAAGCAATTAATGTTGTATTGAAATTGTAAAGCAACAAATATTTTGAGACAAAAAAAATTAATTAAAGCGACGACAGTTGTTTTGAGACGGAGGGAGTAATAATTATTCTGTATGCATACTACAGATACAATGAACTTATTCACTATATGAATTATATAGTAATCAAATCTCAACTGTCTAACTTTTATGTTTTGATAAATCCGATTAGCCAATCTCTTTTTTTCTTTTTTTTTTCCTCCACATTTCAACTTTTTTGTATCCAATTATTGAAAGGCTGCAACCCTAGTAAAAAAGGTGCATAGAAACAAATAAAATTGTTTTTTCAAAAAAATAAATAAATAAATAAATTTGTTCCATGAATATACTTAGGGGAAGAGCAGTAATGTTGAATGTTGGTGGGTAAAAAATTTAGGAAAATTTGACATGAATAATCCTTATTTTGAGACTTAAAATAATATTAATCCCACCTTTGCATAAATTTTGGAATAGTACCAAGTTTCAACTTGCATAATCACAATGGTCCCAGAGTGGATATGGCGTTGACATCTGTTTGCATTTTTTCTTTGATTTTTGAGATGGGAGTTATTGATTTAAGGTTATTTTTAAATAGCTACTACAACCATGTGAGCGAAAATGTTAACAGATGTGAACTTCGTCAATCTTGAGACCATTGTGGTGATAGAAAATGAACTTGAGATTATTGCAAAATTTATGCAAATGTAGGATTAATATTATTTCATACCCCAAACATGGGATTTTTCATGTCAAATTTTGCCAAAAATTTATGTATGAATCTCTAGTAATTAAAGTCTCACGTGATTATGGTCCTAAAATAGCTTTTGGTATAGGCCAAAAAGAACGCCAAGTTTGTGGCTATAGGGAGGCCAAAAGTGGAAAGTATAAAATAAAATGAATGGGGTCATTTTTGGCCATCAAGAATATAGAGAGGAAGAGCAGTATGTAGAGTTGGTAAGGTAACATCTAACATCGATCGCTGCAGTTGACATTTCTCGTGAAGTAGGTGTTATCTAGGAGGACTAGGAGGAGAGAGATTATTAGAGATAAATGCATCCCCAGTGCTTAACTACACATCCATCGATCAACCTTTCATGCATTAATGTCAATAAAAGATGCTGAGACAAAAGTTGCATGCCATGTGATATCAAACTTATTCATTGAGTATATATGAATGTATTATGATCCTGCTTTTGGTACACAGATTTACCACCAGCTGCAGGAAGCAAGAAGTTGGTGGCTGAAAGGCTCTTCAATTTTCGATGGTTTATCACTGACTGATGCTGCAGTTATGTATTAAAATTATGACTCATACGCCTTGCACACCAAGGAATTTTGGCCATCCAGCCATAATTTGGCTGAAAAGAGCTTAAAATGGCCCGACGCTGGGTTTGATACGTGGCAGAAGTGCCTTAAAGGGGGTTTGCTACGTGGCAAAAGTGCCTTAACGGGGGTTTGATATTGAACTGAACTGAACTGAACTGAACTGAACGACTTAAATTGAACTGAACTGAATTGAACGACATTAACTGAATTGAACTCAACTAGTAATTTGTGAGTGAAAAAGTACGTATATAAAAAGAAGACAAAAGTAGAAAGAGGTGAGTCGTGAGTTCTTGAATCTTTGATCCCTAGGCCAGTTACATCAATCGAATCCCTTGTGTCCTCCAGAATGACTTTAATTAGGTAGCTAGGAGAACATAACATCATTGCATGCAACTTGTGCTTGTTGATACTTGATATATACCCTATAAGATGTGTTGACGTGATAATTACTTAATTAGTGAGTACTATATATTGCCGTTAATTCTAATATAAGGACCATTTTAGTATTTCTAATTCTCTCTTTTAGTGGCGTTGGATAGAACTAATTGATGCTAATGGCTTGTCAGTTTTCATATAAAACTTGCATGTTGCATCACGGGCTTCAAGTGCTGGCGCTTAATACATAAATTAACTTGATTTATGTTCACCGATGCTGTTACATAATACAAAGATCATATATACTAATTAATCCGGTTCCATTTCATTCTTTTCGCAAAATCCAAGCACTAACCTCCAATTTTCTCCATAATCCATATGATTACGTATGTGATTTATGCATTGATAAGGTCCATCGTGGTTAGCAAGGAAAATAATTGTGAGTGACCTTGGTTCTACAAACAATGATCCACACTTAAGGACAAACAAAACACTATTAATCTTACGTAAACGTAACTAACCAAAATTAAAAATTTAAAATTAGTACAGAATCAACATACTTTAAAATTGAACTCCATTATATTGCATGCATGCGTCAGAGCTCTTTTTGGAAAAGGACCATTTGAGGCTCAAATGCTCAAGCTTGAGGAGTTTAACAATTTGTCAAAGCCTAGTGGTGCACTCAAGTCAGCAAATAAATTCCCACCACAAATAATTTTATTTCCTTCTTCTAAAGTAAAAGGAAAAAGAATTGGTGAACAATTAATTCAATTAAAAAGCTTTAGATGATTTAATTTGATATTGTAGATGTTTTTCTACCATTTGTTATTGGTCGGCTGAAGTGACACCTAGCACTTGCCGAAGATGTATGTATATATAGCTACTAGGCCATATCACAATTTTATCGGACAATGCAAAAAGATAAAAAAAGAAAAAAAAGAAAAAAGAAAGATTAGTCAACTTATGTGTATGATCTTATCAAGAATAATGGACAAATTTGTTAGAGCCTTTAGGTAAACTCTGGACAATCATGCTAGTATAAATTACGATAATTTAATTACGTTTAAGAGACAGTATTTCAAGATTTAAGATAACTTCTATATAGAGTATAAATTCTTTCGGAAAATATGATGAAAGATTTTTCATTTTAAGAGAGGTTTGATGGAGGAAGATAACAAGTTGCATTCTTTAATTTTTAAAGTTAATCAAGTGGTTGATAAGTTGCTCCAAGGTGTCAACTAGCTAGGTCAAGAAAAAGTTACTATATAAAACTGTTTTTAAATTCTTGAAAATAAAATGAAAAATAAATTATATGACATATATATACTCTGTATTACACATTTTTAACAAAAAGACTGAACTATCTTCTGCAAAGCAACTCAGGTTCCTACATATTGCACACCTTGCTTGGCCCAAGTATTTGCGATCTCATTTGCTTCCCGCTTTTATTTCGGTGTTGAAATGACACATATACTCATAATAATTTTGTAGTTGGATATGTCACCACTCCCTTTCTTTCTTTTTCAGCACTTATGGTGCTTAAGATTTTAGAATAATTGTCTTTGTGAATTTCATCCTTATCAAATAAGAATAATGAAAGTAAATCAATAATAAGGTATAGAAATTAAGTTAAATCAATTAATAAGTACGTTACGATCGAGTAATACACATAGATACGTAGTGATATATGTAAAATAGTCGGTTCATTTATATTAAAATAGAAAGAAAAACAAACACAATAAAAAAAAAAAAAAAAAGAGCAAATACGAATCAAAGTAAAATAGGTATTAGAATCGAGTAGAATCAAGCAAAGATTAGTCATCAATCATCATTATTCTTTCAGTTGATCCAAAAGCCACCTTGATTCCATCAGGCATTAAGGACAAATGGACTAAATAATCATATTAGGCCTTCAACAGTGTTTTTTTGTATTAATTATAAAAAATATACAATTATTGGCCTCTTGATTTTCTTACTTATATACGTAATATCTAGTATAATTCCCCATTGAACAAAAATTCGCTATGTGGCTAATAGAACTCATCATAGAAATGGATCCATAAATAATCATTAACTAATTAATCAAACATAAACAATAGGCTTAATATCATGAAAGTTTTTGCCAGGTCCCATCTTGTATCCACTTTTTTTGTATTTTCTTTTTGTAATGGAGTTCAGAATACATAAGAAACGAAACTGTAAAGTTTTAAAATGTATTTTAAAAAGTAGTATTATATTTAATTATGTACTTTAAATTAGGATATTGGAAGTCAACCAGAAGAAACATCATTTTCATTAACTGCATAATGACAATGTTTTCCAGTTTTCTAAAGATTTCATGAATTTAATTTATCAATCAATTCGTAAGAAAAAACAGTGAAATGTGTGACGTGATCAATAAAACCCGGATCCATTAGTACTAATCATCTGATTCAGCTCGGTTGGCCATTTCAAGTCGACTCTTTTCCTTTATTTTTCTTATTTTATTTATTTATTTTGATTAAAATTTGATTTCGTATCGACACTTTAACATTATTTATATTTTACTAGTAGTTAAGATGAGTTGTATTTAGTTCACTTCAGTTTTATAATTTTTTTTCTTTTTCAGTACATATTATTATTATTATTCATTTAATTCAGTTCAGTTAATTTTGTTCAATCCAACTCAAACCACTTTTATGTCATTGAATCAAAATGAATAAACATTATATAGCAGATTAATGATAAGCTCATGAGCAACCAAAATCTCATTTTCAAATTATATTAGATTGTACTGACATCAAAATCTCTATATATGTAATGTGTACCATGGAAAGCTTATCAACTTTCTTTTCTTTTCTTTTCTTCTTTTACATATTTGAATTTAAACTGGATAGCTACGATGCTCGCCATCAAGAGTGGTCCTCAAATTCAATTCTCAATAGTTGTAGAAAGTTAAAAAGAAAAACGTGATACCCCACTAATCAAGTCACTTATTAGTTAATGTCATCAAATATGTGTTAAGCAGATAAGAACTGTCTATAATGTAGAACACCTATGTTTTGAAGTAGATCTTAATGAAATGAACCAAAAATAAGTGTACTAATTTTTTACTGCTTTCTTTATCGACTTCAACGATAAACCACATTAACACATATATTAATGAAATATCATCGTTTTTACTTAATAGTTTGAGCTTTTTGAGTTATTACAATGATCTCCAAACTTTAATTTCAAAGTTCTTCTCTTTTTACTTTATATGTATATTAGACTTTCACTACTCTAGCACTTTTATTTACTCTTCCATAAAATAATCAATAAATGCTTGGGTAGGAGTATTATCTCATAATTGCAAGGTTGAAGTTTTGATTTTATTGGCCTTTTATACGTCCTGTAATGCCCACAAAAATTATTGCCCCAACAGAATCCTTCAATTCCATAGAGACTGTTTCGTATATAATAACCTTTGTAAAAAAAAGTTACTAACTAGCTAGAAGAATAAAGATCGTTATACATGATAGGAATATGGCTAATATAACTCTAAATATCCAATAACAAATGATGAAGCCAGCTCAAAGGAATATCTCTATGATGATGTATGTTTCAAATTGTATGTTTGCTAATAGAATGTAAACAAACAAAATCAAATTTTATGCCATGTTGATGTATAGATTTGAGCTGTTACAGGTGCATTATATCCAGACAATCAAACGACACGTCCAAGCAATATCACATTGAATGGGAAGATCGCATCGAAAACGTTATTGAGAAGTGAAAAAACGACGTTAGTGCCAATGATTATTAGATCAGCTAAAACACCCAGCTTGTAATTGATTAACCTTCAACATGATTAGTTCTTAAATCAAAGGCTGGGAAGCAAAAGATATTTTGATGATCTATTCCATTCGTCTAGATTTGACTGTTATATTTGCATTTTGCAATTTTTAACTACTGGATTTTCAAAATATAATATATATATATTTTTTTTAAAGAACTACTTTAAAGGTCACTAAAAGTGTATTTGCAAATCGACTGAGGCCCTGGGTACATTAGGTCCCAGGTCCCAAGTTCGATTCCCCCCCTCCCACTGTTGTATCTAATTTATTATACTAACCTTTGTGCCTCCCTTGAACCAAAAAAAAAAAAAAAAGTGTATTTGCAAAGCTAAGTTTTTGATTTATGTATGATAATTACTACTTAATAAATTTGACTTTTAAAATGAAATGCATACGAAGGAGTAATAATTTTTATCTAGAAATCTAGATATGCAACAGTTAGGAACAACTCTCATAATTGTGAGATTGAGTACCTCCTTATAATTACCTTTTTGGCTCTTTTGAGAGAAGATATACAGCTATTTATGGTATAAATATACTCAAAGTATGTCAAATCATATAATAGCGCAATACTATATATAACATTATGATCTTAAAATATATCCAACATAATTTGCCATGTCTGTTGCCGATACGTTCGGGGGAATTTATGTAGTTCAATTTTAATTTTCCAAGTTCTATAAAAAAAAAAAAAAAAAATTTCCAAGTTGCCTTCCAATTTGGTTATAATTTTATTGCCATTATTATTCTTAGTTCTTCCTCGTAATTTCAACAAGTAATCCCACCAATACAATTTCAGTTCATCGTCAAATTGAAGACGACGTTGACGAATTTTAAACTTTATCTTAATACTCAGTAGTAATAAAGACGTTAAATTGCCTAAATAAAAGTTTTAAAATTAGAAGAAAAATTGTCTTTTCTCTTTGGTTGAAAGGCCATTGTGTGGTGCGGCGGATAGTAAGTAAAAAAACTCAAAAGCCTGTAGACGTCGTGTCTTAATTGTTCTTCCATGAGCTGGTTTACCCGCTACAAGCACGGTTTTATAAACAAAACAAAATTAATTAGAGGTGATTTTTAAACTAATTTTGTTCTAACTATTCTGGACTCATGATCATGAATTTGATTTTATTAGCGTGGTTTGAGGTTATGGGTACTTGTAGATGTCAATATCAGATCTCATTCACAAATCTTTATCGACCTCAAGAAAAATTAATAAATTATACATGTAAGACAAGTTAATTAGCTTGGAAACCCATTGAGATAGTACCCGTGTATTTTATGACCCTATTTAGTTTGCCATTCTTCATTTTGCATTTACTTAGTTGAGTGAGTAACGTAACTTTTCCTATCACGTATTTTTATTATTCATCCACATATATTGATTAACGCCATTTAGTTGAATTGATCAAAAATTAAATTGTAGGGTTAGAATACTACATGAAAGGCGAAGATACTCACAAACTATTGATTTGATATTTATGAACCAAATAGAGGTACAAAACGCGATTCAATTATTTTGAACAATCCGGTCATTATATAATTCCAGATTTACGACACAGTCTATAGTTTTCTTTTAGAATATTAATACAATTTGATATAGTATTTAAAATATAAGATAACTCATACACACACCACGCTAGGGGTCAAAACTTCCTGAAAAGTATATAATTGAGTTTATTTATAGAATTACCTAAGGTCGTAAATCAGGAGGTGGTTTTTAGCCACAAATCAAAGGAGGTTGAAGTTCTTCTTTCTCCCAACACTTTCACAAGCTTTTAAGCTATTTGACTCACAACTTGTGTATTTTTATTCGATAATTATTATGAAAACAAAACATACTAGCTGAGGCCGTTAATATAAGCAGAAACATAATGCTTCAAACTATTCTAGAATTATGCAATTAGCATGCCCTAGCTAGCTAGCTACCAGAGGTGCATGAATGATGTATTCAATGAATATTCTTTGCAACATGATCTTTTAACTTTATAGATGCAGGGCCGACAAAGTAGTTCGTGCTTTCTGCCTATGTATAATTTCACATATTACACTATGCATTTTGTCTTACTATAGTAAAATTTTACGTGAATCCAATTGGAATGTGTTTGGAGTGTGAGTAAAATATTGATGTAGAGTAGTATTGTAGTCATACACTGATAATGTTTGAGCATCATAAGATATATATATTTAGATGAACTAATTCTTATTAATACTCTATTAGTATTAAGAGGCCAGGTGTTTTTTAACTATTTCGAATTCTAGATGCAATATTTTTCTCTCTTTTATGGGGATCACTTATTATCAGGTAACTCTAACTTGTTCCTATTTACCTAAACTATTTAAAAAGCTTATTTACGAGTATTTATTTATTTATAAGCCAACACAAAAAGGAAAAGAAAACAGCATTATGTCAAACTGGTGATCTATATTAGTAGCGTTGACTTGAGAATTGAACATATTATTCTTTTTGGGTGCAAAATTAATTAGTTCATGAAACTATGAATAATGCATTGAATTATTTGGGAGATGGGAAGTGGATAGGGAGCGTGGGATTCACTTTCCATTTGAGCCTTAAAATTATTTTTTTTTTCTAGCTACTAAAATACTCCTAGTAGATAGACAAGATAGGCAGTATCTAGTGGAGGCAAATATACTTGAGAATTAAATTTCACATGCACCATAAGATGACCAAGCACCTCTCATCCCATATGTATGGTTTTCATTGGGCCCAAAGCTTTTGGAGTGCACAAGTCAAGTAGCTAAGGAAAGTGACTCTTTCTTAATTGAAAAAGTACCCCAATACTACTACTAGTACTACTTTTTACTCATTGAATTGTAGAGCCCATAGTATTGTCCAATTTTCATCAATGGTTGGTTCCAAAATGAAGGGAAAAGGGAAGAAAGTACCCCACTAATTATGGGATCAAGAAAAGTGCGGATGGTGTAGAGTTATTGTTGACTAACAAAAGTACTACTTCCATCATCACCTTAGATGGATGATTGATGTCTAATCCCTAGTAATGATTAGAGTTCGAGTCTTATTACTCAGTAAAAGTGAATGATTTTCTTACTTATTTAAAATAAAAATAATAAAAAAAAACTTGGATGGATTGATGCCTAGCTTGGAGTAATTAATTATTATGCAGCATATATATGCTAATTAGATGTATGAAGTCATGATTTCATGCAACATCATTAAGAGTATATGTATAAATTGAATGTAAGAAAAAAATGGTTGGATGAGAGTCGAGATAATAAATTGTGCAATCAACATTTTTTAAACGTACAGCTTAAATAATGATATAACTAAACTATGTAGTTTTGAGATTATTCATGTAATTAATCAGAGAGAGAAATGAAAAAGTTGACAAGCTGGCCAAACAAGTCGCGGGAATAGGGGAAATATGCTTTTATGGGTTTAGATTGTACGTAGAAGGTCTAGTTGGGGCCTCGAAATTATCTTGTAAAGTTGTGTTTTGGGGAATTAGTTGACTTAATCATATCTTTGATTTTGGTTGTTAGGAAAAAAAAAAAAAAAAACATGTATAGTTGTATGCTATAAACAATACTTAGTATCAATCTTATGCCTTGGGAGTACGAATGGAAATGGAGGGGATATATACTGTCCTTAACCTGTCCCTAACGGAGCGGATATGGATTAGGGTAGTTAGGCGAGTGGAAGACAAGGATGGATTTTGAAAGTGTTTTCCATAATGCGTAATGGGATAAGTGTGAATTTTGGCTTATTCTCCACCCCATACCCGCCTCACCTCACCACAATTAGGTCATGTAAACGAACAATTACATATATTAAAATCCTAATAAAAAGGCATCTTAGTTCGTTCTTTTTCTTTAATTATTGATATACATTTTGGTGTTCTTTTTTTTTTTTTTCTTAGTTCCTCAAATATTTGTCATGACCCGATCTATATATATGTTTTAGTAAACAGCTATAATCATTTAAAGTTATTTTTTTCCCCTTTATTTGAGCAAATATTGAGGGTAGTAACTAGATTGAGAGATATTCTTTTATAATGATTGGGCCCAAATTATACAAGGGCGTGGATAATATGCCAACAACCAAAAAAGAAAAAAAGAAGCAAATTCTAATAAAATGATTATTTTTATTTTTTATTTTTTATCAATGGTAAGAACATATAATTTATTTAGAAGTGGTGTTTTCTTCTTAGCCGTTATCCATACTCTTATGTAAAAATTAACATGACAATATTAATCAGGTAATAAGCTTGACCCAACCTCCTAATACTCTGCGCTACTTAAAAGTGATATTTGTGCGTGCTAGGGTATTAAAGTATATGTCTAATACATGAACAAAAAGTTGACGTATTAAACTTTTTAATATATAACTAAATAAATTACTCCACTTATTATCCATTAATTTTATGTTACAATCTCACTTCACTCGTAATAATTGGTAGGGGTGAGCATGGGTATCGGGTACCCAGACCCGGTCCAACCGGAACCAGTTCCGATTCTAGAAAATTGGACCCGGTACCAATCGGTTCCAAGACCGGGTACCAATTTTTCGGACCCGATACCCACTGGGTACCCGGTTG
>BSSO01007549.1:0-10890 GCA_030267885.1 Mesembryanthemum crystallinum | reverse complement strand
CCTCAATTTGTCACTTGTTTGGGTTTTATCTTCAAGATCAAATTGATTGAAGAATCTGCAAAGTAGCTTGCTTTCCAATTACAAAGCCAAAAACATCCAAATATTAGCAACTAAAATTGGACATTCAATCTCACCCTACAATCTTCAACGGAGTCGACAATTACAAGGAAGAATCATAATAGCCACAAAAAGGAAGTATAATGGAAGGGAAAGAGGGAGAAAAACAGAGGATGGAAGGGGGTAAATGGGAGGGTTATATCAGATAAGGGATATTTTTGTCCAAAAATTATGAATATGACCGGAAAATAAGAAAAGTGGCGGGAGAGGGGGTATTTTAAAAGGAAAATGCAATATAGGAAGGTTTCTTACAAGTTTTCTTTTTATAGGGGGTTTGTTACAAGAAAGATAATATATAGAGGGGTTGGCGGCAAATTTTTGTAAAATAATAATGATTTGCTAGAAACAAAAGTAGAGCTCTTGTTTTTCTTAAGAGTAGTTGAGTCTTGGAAAGATATTTTTGCAAGCTGAGATTGATATTTCTAAGACTTTGTCTCCTCCTTTCTGTCTTCATCTTCATAAATCATTTTTTTTTTTTTTCATGCAAATAAGTTTGTAACGGACTTCTAGACCTTATTCCCTAACAACAAAATTCACGTTGTCAAACTGTTTGTAGGCTTTATTTTTTTTTATTTTTTTTCCTGATTTTTGTTGACTCTATTGATTTTATTGAGATAGATTATACTTATTTTCGTTGATTTTTGCTATTTTTTCTGATTTTATTGACTTTTGCTGAAATCAACAAAAACAAGCCAAATAGAACAAATCCTTAGTATTTTATTAGAAGTGAAACAAACAAAATTGAATGGAAAATTTTTGCACTGGCCACCACTAAGCAGTGGTAATTGAAACTTTTAAATTAACGCTTTATATTCAAGTGAATAAATCTTATACTCCATTTACTTTCAAGTATGACTGGTTCACTTATACTCCATCCCTTGTAAACGTTAACAAACCATTTGTGGTGCGGAGTTTAAGGAGAATTGTGATGGTTGTTTATTCTACTTTTGCCTTGAGTGTATGATAATGTGAGTGGTTAATTTTTAATTATATTATAATTATAATGTGAGTGGGTGAATTTTTTTATTGTGAGAATGTAAGAGAGTTGGAGAGGGGTTATTATATGGGGTAAGTAGAAGTATGGGATTCTTTTATTATAGTGTAATGGAGGGGTATATTGGTGAATTTAAAGGGTAAAAATTGATTTCTTAAGGTTTACAAGGGGACAAGTGGTTTGTTAAGGTTTACAAGGGATGGAATCATTCATCAGATTCGGTTGAACCCAAAAATACTTTGGGTCTAACCAAACTGATTGAGTTATTTTTTTATTTTTGTTTTTCTGACTTTGCTTGCAAAAAAAAAAAAAAAAAAAAAGTATTAGATACGACCAGGCGGATAATGTTTTGCTCTTTGCGATATTCAAAGCACAACTTAGTCGATTATTTTGTTATCAAAATATTATAGTCAAAAAAAATAAAAATAAAAATAACATGTCACCTTTTGAGAACAATCTTCCCACCCCAAAAGGCCAAAACTTTCTTATAATTTCTGGAAAGCGCTCTGTATGCCACTGAAAAAGCGCCATCTATCCTATATAATATGGCGTAGTATGTACAGTTTGTCATTGAAGCACAAAAGCGATAGAGGCAGAGCATAATTTCACTAACTTAATAAATAGGCTGGCACACAGTTATAAGAGTATAAGAGCATCACCAATCTTGCTTCCAAATGCTCTTTAAAACCCCCATTCTCTCTCTTCCACCTCATCTTCCAATCAAAATTTGCTCTCCCATGCTTCCTTCCCATATTTTCCCACAATCATGCCCCCTCACTTGCCATCTTCTCTCTCTTCCACCTCATTTCCCACTCAAATTTTATCACTACTACTATATTTATAATTCCTTTTATAAAATGGTTTTATATTATTAATTATTATTAGTAATGTAAATATTTGAAATTTAGTGTTTTTTATTTCGTTAATGAATTTTTTTTGTGGTTTTTTGATTATTTTTTAATATTTGGAGAAGGTGCGCAAAATATATTAAATGGGATGTCTTTTTAAAGAAAAGAAAAAAAATATAACCCTTGGTGATTTTTTTGTATTTTTCTGATTTTTTAAATTTTATTTATAGCCATTTGAAAATTGGTGATTTTATTAGCAAAAGTAAAAGGCCATGTGTCACTCCAGCATTGGCCCAAGGTTGAGGATGAAGTGAAAAAAATTAAATTGAGTTGGACACATGTCAGCCCACCATTTCTCTTGCTTTGTACTTCTTTGATGTGTCAGGCGGCTGAAAACTCCTCTTTTCCATCCAAGAAGCACATGTGCTCCTTCACCCACAACCTTGCTCCAAGACTTGCTTCCTTTCTCTCTCCTCTTGCTCCATCTAAAAGAGCAAGATTGGTGGTGCTCTAAGGTAGTATCATGTGTCTACGCCTGAACTAGCCGTAATGTTTAACTAACTCAGCCTAATTTAAGCGCAACCTACTAATAAATTCTGGAAAAAAAAAAGAAGTAATTTTGAGTGTGATTAATTAGTGAAAATATATAAAAATTTACATAGTAAAAATACTTATATTAGATTCACATTAACTACTATTTTCATAATATCATTATTTTATAATTTTTATTTATATAAATTTACAATTATTCAGGGTCAAAGTAATGCATTAGAGACCGTAAAAAGTCCAATGTAAAGAACTTATTGAGATAGAGGAAGTAGCTTTTTAGGTTTTATTTTTTAAATTACTATCTTTTGACCCAAGAGGTGTTGACCCACTGGTAAATAAGCTTTAGCTTATACACAAGGTCACGGGTTCGAGCCTCCTGGGGAGCATCTACACGAATTTATTCGTGCAATACCCGAGGACGTGCGTTAGGAGGTGCCCTTTAGCCACGCCCAAGGGGGAAGGAAGTTCCTCATTGTAGATACAAAAAAAATTACTATCTTTTGTACCAAAAAGATATTCGTTCAATTTCATTATTTGAGAAAAAAAAACAATAAATTTGCCTTGTTACTACTTAACATTTCACTATTATCTTGATGTTTCACTATTTGTCCCAAAAGAATCAGAAATACCCATACTTTTTCCCAACTGCTTACCCATTTCCCAATTAGTCAATTAAATAGGCACCTAGTAAATTATTAGCTACACCTGTGAGTAGCTAATTAGTTACACTCAGAGATTGCATGTGCAACAACTACAATTTCATTATTTACCACCTATATATAACTTCATTATAAAATCCTTGTAACAACTTCATTCATCTGTAACTATAACTTCATTGTACAATAGATGAATAAAGTTGTTACAACTGGTTTATAATTAAGTATTGCAGGTTGGTAAATAATGAAATTATAGTTATTGGACAGCCTTGGGTGTAGTTAATTGGCTACTCTTAAGTGTAGCAAATAATAATTGGCACTTCTCTCTCTGTTCCCCAAAAAGTCAAAAGTACCAAGTACAACCCCACTAACCCCATAATTTGATTATAAAATAAATATCATATCCAATGGCAAAAGGGAAATTAAAAACTTCATACCCTCTCCTTTTCCATAAACTTTGTGCATATAGTGAAATATTAACGTAAAAGCCGGACGAAGTATTATAATTGAACTAATAATTACATGAACTAAATTTCATCACTTAAGAATAAGGCAAAAACTTGTATAAGATTGTTTTTGTTATAAGGGCATCCACAATGGTAAACACTCTTAAGATTCTTAAGACTTGCGACATCAGCATTTTACTCATAAAGATCCAACTTCAGACTTTTGATAATTTGCACCACAATGATTTAAACTCTTTAAGATTCTTCACACTTTGCAATTTCATATAAGGCCTAACAATATATTAACAATTTCAATATATTTAATCTTCATTTGATAGAATAATTATGATGTGGGGCCCACGTGATAGTTTTAAATAGCCTTGGGATTCCAAGACTCCATTTAAGATCTTAAATTAAAAAACCAACCACAATAGTTCAAGACTTTCAAAACTCTTAAAAATTACAAATTTTAAGACCCTTAAAACTACCACTGTGGATGCCCTAAGACGGTGCGCTTCTTATATAAACATGAAAGACTTAAAGACAGCTTATTATATGAAAATGAAATCACCTTGACTAACATCAGAACAACATGGACTGTCAAATTAATCTAACAACAGTCACCTTCTATGATGTGCACCAAGAATGCGAAAACAATAGAAGAAAGAGCAAAGTGCTTGTAATGTCAGGAGAAATAAAAGCAAAACTGCAACCATACATGCTAGAAACTGCCATGAATTGGTAGCACAAGCTTTAAGGAACTTAGATGTTCTAACCCTCCAATTCCCTTCATAGTACTTGTTAACATTTTCAATAACTTCATCTAAGAAAGGCACTCTTGTTAACCTCAATGACTTACTCATCCCATTCCATAGGTTGGCAACCTCTTCATCACTTTTCAAGTAGTTCAATATGATCCCGTTTTCTCTTAGCAACTTCACATCATCTTTTGTATCAATAATGCCATTCATTAGCTCAGTGTAACGAGCGAAGACCAGTGGACCTGAAATGTTTGATGCCTCGTATGCAACTAGATTTCGCAAAAGGACTTCTGAATTATGATTCATGCTTATGGTAGGTAGATAAAATTTCTTACTTTCTGATTCGAATTTAATATTCATGATGTCACCATTGGTAGGCATAAATATGACCCCGGAAGTTGATAGCTCAAATACCGATGGAATCATGATTTCCTCGACTAGTGGAGGTTCATTGTTCTCACTTGATCTAGAATTGTTAGCATTATCACGAATGCTCGAGTGATTTTGATTTGAAAATATAAGAGTTCTCAAAATGGTAAATCCAGGAAGGTTGCATATGAAAAGCAAACATAATTTAAGCATGTTTCTGAATGGGAGTCCTAAGCAGTCCTTTACTTGCAAAAGAAACTTGCACAACCTTTTCTCTTCATTTGCTTCTTGATCGGTATCGTTACTTGTTATATCAACTGCTTCTTCTAATTGAGGGACCATAACTTGATAGAAAAAATCAATAATATGCTCGCAATCAATAGTTTGAACTCTTGGCGGATCATTGGAAATTTTGAAAGGTGAGAGATCTTTGTAAAAATTAGTTAGAATTATAATCAACTTTTTATCAGCCAAATCCAAAGAAGATAATTGAAATCCCAACATTTCTCTTAGGACAAACAAGGGAATTTGATTCTCTAACATTATAATATCCCTTAGAAGCACACTATGAGTTTCTTCCCTTTTTATATAATCAACCAAATGTGACATTCTAAAGGAAACTCGTGTTAAGATCATATCCTCTTTGATGGTATATGCATTAATGATCTCGAGCAAAAACGCCGCATCAATTGCCATCATCCATGCAAGTGTTTCACCGTTAAGGTCTAAATATTTATGATAACAAGCTCGAATTCGAGGCTCGAGCATTGTAAAATGATCCACAATGATTTGAAACTTGTTACCTCGATTTTGATTTTGGATTCGCTTAGCGGATGAAACCTTGTATCTCTCCATTTGTTTAAGCTCAATACGGCAATAGTGGTAAGGACCGAAAGAAACCAATTGAGGAGTGTAAGCATTCGGATTTATGATCTTTAGAGCTTTAGGAACATCAAATATAGATACATGAACATCATTATCAGCATCTTGGACTTCTTCTTCAAGTGTTCGACGAATTTGCATAACCCATCGATGCTCGTCAAATATTGGATTCAAAGTACTGTTTGCAGGTTGAACATATGACATGATTACAATTTTGGATAGTTGAACTATTTTGCGTAATGGACTAAGAATTCTTTTTTTTTTTTTTTTTTTTAATGTTACAACTCCATAACATTAATAAAGTGCATAAATGAGGATTAAGCCACTTTAGGAGTGTAACGCCATAGCATAAATATTGTCATTGATTATTTTTCAATAAACATATGACTTACTATAAAGCTAGGTGAAATTGAAATATTATAGGTTAAATGAACTTTGTTTGATGTAGTTATCATATACTTCAAATTTAAGGATTTGTTATAAAATAATCTACCTTTCAACACTATTTTTGCAGTTATTACATCGGAGAGTGAGGAACTTCTTCTATATACCACGTCAGATATTTATTGGTGGTCATGAAAATTAATTAGTTTGATTGAAACCAAATCGCATTTGATTTCAACCACACATATTTTATTTAAGTAAACAAATAACTTTTCTTTAGTGGTGATCATTCATAGAATATTCCTCCAACAATAACCTTTCTTTTTGTAAACAAACATTCCAAACTAGAAACAAGTATACAATTCCAAGATTGAAAAGTCAAAACAAAATAAAGAAAACAAAATTCAATCTATAGCAACAAATAACAATAACTTAGTCATTATGATGCTAACTTGAGCTCTCTTGTTCTCTTAAGATGAGTGAACAACTTATCAGAATCAGGCAAATTCTCTTTGATAGCAGGCACTTGCTTAAAATCTTCAACCCATTGGCTCAAAAGTGGGAAAGAATGAGCATCAAGTAGCTTCACATTACTTAAATCCTCAATAACCCTCAGCCAATGAGCCAACCCTCCAAAGGCAATGTCCACTATCCCTAATTGATCTCCTCCATAGAATTTACCTTCTCTAATTGCATAATCTTCAATTATCCTTAGCATATCCTTGGTCTCTTTAATGCCCTTCTCTAGATCTTCTCCTTTGGTCCTATAAATTGGCCAAAGTGATAGTATCTACAAAGCATGAAATGAACAAAGGTTAATCTTGTTATAAACAAAAGAATAAATATGGGAAATCTCTATAGCTATGACAAAGCTTAAAAAATGCTATGTTTGACACCAACAAGTACAACTAATTTTTGAATAAAAGTTATTAAAAAAAAAGATCAATTTTTTTTTAGTAAACATAAAAAAAAAAAAAGGCAACAAAAGTTAAAGAAACACCAACAAAGTAAAAATAAAAAATAAAAAAATCAACAAAAACCAACAATACTGCCAACAATACTACCAACAAACTTCAGCAAAAGTCACTAAACAACAATAAAATTAACAAAAGTAATTAGATTAATATGAAAAGAAAATGGCAAATTCTTGTTTGAGACGTATCTCATCGAATTATTAGATGAGACACATGAATAATAAGGGTTTATGGTTAGGTCTAGATCCACTTATTAAAGTTAGGCTAAGTGGTGGCCTAATTGAAACTAGTCTCGTTAGAGATAAGCTGAAAGAACATACCCTTCTTACCAAAAAAAAGTTGGGTCAACACATATATCACTCAATAGAGAAAAGAAAAAAGATTTAGCAAATCACAAAATTAACAAATGAAAACTTCTTTTTCTCTATGAGATTTGTTGCCATGATGCATACCTTTTCATCAACAAATCTGACCCAGAACCTTGCTTGTGCCCTATCATAAGGATCACTTGGAAGCAGTGGATTTTGAGGCCAAATTTCCTCAATATATTCAATGATGAGCATGGACTCACAAATAACTTTACCATTGTGGATCAGCACTGGAATCTTCTGGTGAATAGGATTTAATTGCAGAAGCAGGGGACTTTTGTTGGGAAGATTTTCTTCAATGTATTCATATGAAATGCCTTTGATTTTCAGTGCCCAAATCACCCTGCAACTGTAAGGACTTGGCCAGAATCCAACAAGCTTTAGCTCTTCATCATCCATGTTTAAAGGTTGACTTTGAGTGATGATGGCCAAATTTGTGGGACTTTGTTTTTATAATGAGTTATAGCACTCCTTTGCTTGGGACACAAGTGTAGGATGTTGAATTCTGATATTTTCTTGATCTTGGCATTAGGTAAAACCACAATTATTGATGACCTTTGATAGTTTTTTAACAAGTTGGGAAACAGGTTTGATTTGAGCACTAGTTTATAACTTTTGACTAATACTATGTTATTTTCCTTCCATTTCAATATAATATTCTTGTTTTTTTTTTTTTTTNTTGTTGTTGTTGTTGTTGTTGTTGTTTCTGAATCAAAAGAAAAAAATATAATATTCATGTTTTTAGTTTTCGAGTCAAAATTTATAAATTTTGACCATTAATTTACGAAAAAGCATAATGATGTACAAAGTAAAAATATAATTTTGGATTCATCTTGAATAGTAGTTTCAATTTATTATATTTTTATGAGTTTTGGGATTTATATGATTTTAATTATTTGTGGTCAAAGTGTTATCTTATAGACCATGCAAGTTAAACCATAAACATTTATTTAAAACGGGGGGAGTACTATAATCCTTTTTTTTTTCTTTAAAGTATTTTCCCTTCTTTAAAAGACTGTATATACTCATTGTGTGTGTATTGAGACCATCTTAGTTGTGACGTTTGAATTTAGGTGTGAATTTTAGCAATTTTAAGTACTATTATATTTGATAACTTATATAGTTATGCATGACTTTCAACTAATGTTTGAAAGTCATGCATGATAGTGCATAAACTAATATATTGCTAAAAGTTACCCCTCATCTAACCATTAGATGGATGCATAAGATAGTTGCTCTTAATTGTAGTGCATCTAAGGATATGTTCATTTCACATTACCAAATTTCAGTTCAGTTCAAGTCGTACAGTTGAGGCTATACATTTTTTCTCTCATAAATTACTATTCATTCTAATACTTTCAGGCGAACTAAACACACCGTGTTCATTTCACCTTACCGAACCCCATTTCAGATCTTTCAATTCACTTCGGGTAGTTCAATTTAGATCAGTCCAGTTCAAGTCAGGTGGTTCACTTCAGATCAGTTCAAGTCAGGTAGTTCAGTTTAGACCATTCACTTTTTTCTTTCACATATTACTGTTCATTTAGTGCAGGTCAATTAAGTTTAGGCCATTCAGTTTTGTTTAATTTAAGTCATTCAATTCAGTTCAATTTAGGTACTTTTAGGCAAACTGAACAAACCCTTTCATTTCACCTTACTAAATCCCATTTTAGGTTGTTCACTTAAGTTAAGTTAAGTTCATGTCGTTCAGTTCAATTTAGTTCGTTCTGTTCGGGGCATTCATTTTTTCTCTCACAGATTACTACTTATTCACTTTAGTTCATTTCAATTTAGATCAGATATTTTCAATCAAACTGAACACAATCTAAATTAAATACAATGTGGTTGTCATATCTTATCACATTATTTAAATTAGGAAAATTAGATACCATTATTCCCAAGTTTTTCCTGTAAAACAATATTATTCCTAAATTGAAAATTATACAAAAGTATTCCAACCTTTTCACTTTTGTCACAAAAATGTGAAGTCTGCTAACGCCGTTAATCTTGTTAACGGTCTGCTAACATGGCAGTCCTAAAATATAATTAAATCTTGGATAATACTATTGCGCAATCGTATAACTGTTAGAGGAACCAACTGAGGGGCTATTTTTTCCAATTTAGGGGTTAATTTTAGCAATTTAAGGGTGATATTTTTATAGTTTAGGCCAACTTTATGAAAAAAATAGCGGTTAAATTGGAAAAAATAGTCCATCAATTGGGTCGTCTGACAGTTGGACAGTTGTGCAATAGTGTTATTTAAGATTAATCATATTTTAGGAGTGCCATGTCAGCAAACTGAACATTTTTGTGACAAAAGTGCAAACGTTGTAATATTTTTGTATAATTTTCAACTTGTGAATAATATTGTTTTGTCGGACAAACTTGAAAATATTAGCATCAAATTTTTCTTTAAATTAATGTGACTATAGAATTTTTTTTTTTTGGTGCAAATGTGACCATGGAAGTTAAACATGAGTATTAATTTTTATTTTTTTTGGGTGCAACATGAGTATTAATTTAAAAGAGAGAATATTGTATCACCACATTCATATATTGTGACAGGAATTCTACATAAAAGTCACCCAGATTGTCTACAATTTGCTATTGCCATTTCCACTAATTTATTCCTTTGTAAAAGACAAATCATTAAATCTCCAGAATGACCAGTCTGACATAGATTGATATATCAAATTACAGTTGCCAAGATCCTCCCTCTTTGTTTTTTGAAGAATGTGAACATCTGATCTTGGTCAGGAAGGTTCTTCTTGATGATGGGATCCTCCTTGAAGTAATTGAACCATTTGTACAAGCCAGGAAATGTGTTGGGTTCTAATAACTTCACTTCTACAACTTGTTCTATAACTTCTAACCAATAAATCAAGCTCCCAAATACTAGGTCTCCTATCCCAATTTTTTCACCTCCAAAAAATTTTTTACTCTTATTTCCTAGCCCATGCTCTTCTGTAGTTTTTAGTATGTCCAAGCAATCTTTTCTTGCCTTCTCCTGCTCTTCTCCCGTCGTTCGGAAGAATATCCAAACATTAATGCCCTGGCACAAAAAGAAATTATAACTTACAGAAAAAGAAAGTGAAATACCATTGATGATAAATCTTATGACTTCTTAATGACTACGAGGCTCATATGATCGTTTGAACCAGTGCTTGTACTGGTTGTTTAGTTAATTGTGAACACGAAAGTCTGAGTATAATATAGTAGGAGGTAACTTGATCGTCTTTCACTAACATCTTTTAAAAAATTTGGATTATGAAGACAAGGGGATTATAACTGGTGGGCTCCAACCCAACCAAGTGGCCCATGACCACTGCACGCGAGAATCCGACTTCAAAAGAAAATTTCTTATAACATCTAGCTAAGTTGTAATCTATATAATAAGTTTAAAACACAATGATTCAACCAGAGCTCGACACGTCAACATGCCATATAAGCACCACATTCATTTTCTCAATTTTAAAAAGAATAAAAATCATAGCTAAGAAGATTTGAACTCCAGACCATTAGGTTTTGATACTAACTCTTTA